>JAODTR010003456.1:2294-12761 GCA_025399935.1 Amblyopsis rosae
TAAGGAAGTTAGTCAACCAGTCAAATCAATACGAAGCATAAGTCTTTTTTACAAATCATATTTGAACTTCCTTTAATACTGTTTGTATTTAGCCTACAGTTGCTGATAATTTAGCTATGATTTGAAGTACACAAAGTAAGTGTTGTATATGCGTATTTGTTACAGTGACAGTATTGCAAATTTGGTCATTTATAATCTTACAGGCTTTAGGCCGCCTAGATGTCGATATAGTATCATGCCATCTGTTACATGTGGTACAGTCAACAGTCAACCGAACTATTTCCTCATACTACATAGATGACACCTCTAGGAACATACATGTACTTTGTTGCCATGTGCTTCAGTTTAACATAATGCACAACATATAGTATTTGTGTTTTGCATATGGTTAGTTATTTAAAGCCCCTATATTTATTATCTGTAATTGTCTGTTTTTGACAGTTTCATTGCAACAATAGCTTTTTAGGATAACATCTTGGTTATATTTTGTGTCATGAAAAAATATTTATTTATTTATTATTTTATTATAATCTCACATCCAAACAGATATATGAAAATAAAAACATAAAGAACTCAGATGCTGAAACCAAAACATAGGGATGACATCTGGTTTATGGTTTACGGTATAATGTAAACTAATGTAACCATCCACTAAATATTTCAATCAGGTAGGACAATTTTGAGAATAGTTCCCTCTACTGGCAAGAGAAGTGCACTACATCAAGCATAACAAGGATAAGAATAAGGGCATGTCTGTAGTAATGTTGGAAAGACACAAGAGGGCAGTAATGTTAGCCTTCCATCCCTGGTTTCCTCAGAAAAAGTATTTTTTAGAAAAGTATTTTCTTTTAAGTCTGCTTAACGTTTTAAGGCTTCACTGCTGTGCCTTCGGAGATGCTCTTATTATGTTGTAAGGTGTGGGTTATTTGGCTTACTGTCGGCTTGCGGTCAGCTTGTCAGTCTGACCATTCTTTGACCTCTCTCTTTATCAAGGCGTTCTCACCCACGGAACTGCATTGAAGGGCTGCCACATGATTATCTGATTATAAGCATGTACGCCTAATAAAGTGTTTCCTGAGTGTATTGTACAATGAAATGTATGACACATTGCTTATAATAGCTCACATTTTGGTGATAAACGACTCAGAGCATGCTACAATTGTACACATTTTCTAACATATATACAATACAGGCAATGGCTGTTTGTGTACATGTATTAATTAAAGGCAGAGTCAGGCTGATGCTGGAGAAAGATTGTTGATGTTTGATTAATCTATGCAAAAAACATCCCTCTCTTCAATGCCACAGTGTGTATTGTTCCCTCATAAGCGCCGCCCCCCACAAATTGGAGACGCACTGTCACGGCTGGGATAGTGTTGTGCGGCATGGTCTGCACCAATTTGTTTGTGTTCCCAATTAAAGATTTTGTAGAAACACCGGAATATTTTTTATCATCTTGCGCAGCAAACATACAGCAGAACACAATTCCTCTTTCCATATCAGCTTAGGTGCAATGGATACTGTTCATACATACATTAATCATTCGAAGGAAACTTAAATAACTAATTCAAAGGAAACATAATTTTAATATGTGCAACCGATGTACATATTATTTTCATTTCAATCCAACAGGTTTTTTCTTTCAGTGTGACGTATTAAATAATCTGAGTAGATCTTTAAATTGCTGTTTAATCCTGTTGACACCATGTGTAGGTTTATGTATATATATAAAATATAAATCTATATAACATATACTGTAGATGGGATTATTTTTGCAGCACCCACACAGACTGGCCAGTTAATGGATCGTGAGGAGATCGCTGGATTTGACAAAAAGTGTAGTATCTTACAATCACTGACTCCACATTTAATAACGTTTAACCGTGATTAATTCAACAAATTATTCAAAAAGCTCTTCAGGACTTGTGTACTGTGCATATGCTGTACGTATACTTCTTTTTTTTTTTCTCGAAGCTGTATGAGTGCTCCCACAAACGGCGGATATGGCCAGGGTTATATTTAGCGTTGCTGCTCTAAAATACAGACACCTTGCACCTGCTCACTACGTACCGTAGCGTTTGTGCATCGCACGCACTGAAGCCCCTGACCGCATCACTAGAGCCAGGGCAGGAACGACGTTATAGCAACAGGTGGATGGGGAAGTGGTGAAAGCTTTGGGGTTGGGTGTCAGCTCCATAGAGCGCCTAGCTCCGTCCTCCCACTCTGTCTTAGATCTGTAGGGATTCATGCCTCACCGCATTCTCATTCTTGTTTGTGTGTGTGTGTGTGCGTGTGCGTATGGGTGTGTGAGTGTGTGTGCACTTCCTGTGAGTCGTCACTCAAACCCCGATACCTACAATATTGTGTGTCAGTCAGCCATGCCTCGATGTGATATTGTTATTATTTCAGCGGAACATGACATACGAGGCTACAACCTGACGTGCAGTGACAAAACATATAAGGCAACAATCTGACGTACAGTAACAGACCAGCACAACATTTTTGCAGCTATGGTAATGTTACATATGCGTCGGTGAGAGCACGCTGCCGAGTGGTATTCAACTTGGGGCAATGGTAACACATGTTGGAATTATGTTTGACGTTAACACGCCTGGTGTCATTGCCAGAGGTGTGCAAACTACGGTGACGTTGTTATCCAATTACACGCTTTACTGGATTCTAATTGCTTCATCTTGACGAAGTTCACATATTTGCCTCTACATGACAATAAGCATCGTTACTCTTCTAATTACTCATTTAATGTTTTCACATACTGTATAGACAGGTGACAAAACAAATACAAATGTCAACACAAACCTTTCTTTAAAACCTTACCTTAAAAAGACGAGTCACAAAAATAAAACAAATGACAAATTAGAAAATGGTCATATTGACCCAGTGCCCCCATCCCAAACCCACAACACTATTATAAATTATTACAAATTGAAATATTTACATTGGGTGTAACTACAAAAATTGGAATTATTAAACAAACATTTCAGACAAGTATTAAAGGTATAGCAAGTCATTATTGAGAACACTTGCTAACTTCAAATTCAAATCAAAACAAAAGCCAAAAGCTCCTCTTCAATGCCATAGGTTGCTCGCTCAGAAGCTCCACCCCCAACATTGGAAATGCATTGAAAAGGCTATATTGTTGGTGTGTGCTGTCTGCACCACTTTGTTTGCGTTCCTATTAATGGAGCCAGCACTGTGTAGAAGTGCCACATTTTTTATCGTCAGCACGCTGAGAGAACGGTAAGATAGGAGATAATTGGTGTATTGACCTCATTTATATTAGTTTGCAATCACTTATATCTTTGAACAATGCGCATTCATACCAGTAAAGCCAGAACACACACTTTCCATCAGACGTTATGGTACAATGGATACTTTAAATATTCTGACATATGCAATTATCTGAGAAGATCTAATCCATTAAATTGCTGTTAAACCCTGCCGAAACTAATTGTAGATACAGGAAGCAAGATTGGAAACTTCTAGGTCTCACATATACTGCAGATGAGTTTTCTGCAGCTACACACTAAAAATACAGCATTGGCTCCAACAGGCCCAAAAGTTATTGAAATTTTCTGGCATCTACAGGTGCTCTCAGAAACGTATTGTGTTGACTTAGGGTATTCTTCAGGTAGCTTAACTAAAACTTGTAAAAGAGCAGTTTGCAATGCTCGAAACAATGGGTGTTGTCACTTTTTTTGCAGCCATCTGCATTTCTTGTTCGCAAACAATATCTTCATGTATTGCTGCTGCTGTTCTCTCTACCTTTAGAAAAGGGTCCAGAGGCAGATATGTAGCCTTTAAACAGTCTCATCACCTTGTGCTTGTAGGTCTTAATGGCAAAAAAATAGATCACCGGGTCAAGACAGCAGTTGAAGTTCATTAAGGAGACTGTAACCTGCAAGCGGAAGGAGACTCCATATTAGTATGGAAGATGTAATCAAATGCGCATGGAGGTGATCAAGTTGACGGATTTACGCACCTGTAGGGAGACCTTAAACGCCCTAAGCTCCTCGCAGCTTGGCTGGTGGTTGATCTTCCTCACCATGAACTGCATGATGTTGAGATGGTAGGGGCTGAAGCACGTCACAAAGGTGAGCAGGATGAGGAGGATAATGGTGTTGGCCCTGTGGCTCCTCCTCAGCCTGCACTTGAGCGAGGTGTTCCGGGCGGTAGCGCGGAGCTTCAGGTTGATCTTGGTGTAGCAGCCCAGGATGACCACCAGGGGGCAGCAGAAGGACACCACGCATGCCAGAATCAGGAAGTACGGCACGGAGGGGGGGCCGTCAAAGTTGAAATACTCCATGCAGGTGCGTCTGTCACCCTGCTCGCGGACCATGCTCTGGAACAGGAGCGGCATTGTCTCCAGCGAGACCAGCACCCAGACCAGGCCGCACAGCTTGCGTACCACGCCGGGGCTTCGCAAACACTGCATGCGGTGTGGGTGGACCATGGCCAGGTACCGGTCCAGGCTGATGCAGGTCATGAAGGCTATGCCTGTCGGCGGTGAGATGGCGGTTTAAACAGACGGTTAGTTGATGAATGACGTCTGCATTTGACCACATCAAAACTGCTTGGGCCTGACATGATCAATGGATATGGGACTTTTCAACTTTTTAACGCAACACTGCTTTGGCTGTAGATACTAGGGATAGCTGGTGCTGTATCTGCTAAGTGCAGAGGTAGGACGATATAGATATGTGTCAGTTAATTCATTCAATTAGTTCATTCCTATCTAATTTATTATATAGTTTCTAATTCTTGTTGCCCCATCGTCAACTTTTTACAGTTGTTTTTCCTTTGCCGGGGAAATGAGCAGATTGTATGGGTGTAGTGTGTTTCCATTTGAAAATTGGGGTTGTAAAGCCTTTTTTAGACTGTAATATGATTCAGAGGTAAATACATAGACTTGACTTAACATAAGACGCATAAGAGTCATATTTTGAAGGATCCTGTAATACCGGTATCCACAATTTTCACAGAACTTTCCAAAAGGTGTAATGCATGTCTTGTGCCTTATTGGAAGTAAATACTGTATGTATGTGAAAACATTTTTCTACCATGAAATTATATTAATACATAACTATGATTATTAATTGGGTTGGTAAAAGTTCAGATAATAATTCCACAACGTGGCTATTCCCGTACAAAACACGTGGCATGCGGCCCTTAGGTAAATATTTATAAAATAGTGACAGGCAGTGAATAAAAGGGCAATATGCAAGCAATGCATGACATCACCGTACCTGCATAGGTGTTTGCGAAGAAGAGAACTGCTGTGAGTCTGCACAGTGAGTCTCCGAAGGGCCAGTCGTAGTGACGGATGTAGTAGATTATCCTGCCGGGCAGTGCCAATGTGAACAGGGTGTCCGACAACGCCAGGTTGAGCAGGTAGATAGAAGTGGAGTTAAACTTCTGTTTCCTCTGGCATATCACGAACAGAACCAAGACGTTTCCTGAGACGCTGATAAGGAACACCAGAGAGTAGAAAATGGAGAAGAGGACCACTGTGGCACTCTGATACATGAACACATCACAGCTGCTCTGGTTCGCGGCGCTGAGCCAGCCTGGCACATACAGGGTGATGTTATCTTCTGTCATCGCACCTGTCTGTCAAGGATCGCTGTGAACACAAACCGTAATTGAAAAATATTGCTGGCAGGAAAGCAGGTGCAAAGGGAAAGTGCAACTTTGAATCAGACAGATTTATTTTAGTAACTCGTACTGTTCATTTGTCTTAACTGTGTTGTTCACTTGTCATAAAATGGCATGATATTAACAATAACAAAGGTGAAACCAAATGTATGCACTTTTTTAGTATAACAGTGTTATACACTATTGGCAACTAAAGACCATCGCAGCATACTCACGAGGTGCTCGCAGGAGGTGAAGCGACAAGTATTGTCTGCTCTCAGTTGACTGTGAAGTGAACTGAGCTGTTTCAAACACCCTATAAAGTAAGTAGGTATAAGTGTAAAATCACCCTCCCCCGCTGTTGACATGATGCAACACATGGATCCAAAAACACACAAACATACACACGCCCACACACACACACACACACACACACACACACACACACACACACTGCTGTATCTGCACACAAACCTATACACTCAGCCGTGTATTTAGAAGTTCAAGGGCTCTGATCTCCAGGGGACCCCAGATCCATATTTATCAGATTCCACGTGCACATGCCTACAGTATAAAGAGAGTCGTGCTCATTTGTATGCTCCTAGAACCATCAAAATGTCAATACAGACATATCTCATTTTCCCCCACCCCCAATTAGTGCATGCATGGTGAAAAATGCAATACACACACACGCACACTTTAACATGCAATGAACAGTTTGTGTGGCAACCTGTCTATATTTGTTACAGTAGGCCTAAGTTACTGTAGTTCACTGTACCATCAATGGTGCTGTTCACCGCTGAACAGATGAAAGGACGCATGGAAATCAACAACAACTTCCATGCAAGTAGGTAAAGGATGAGACGTGATACCATGCGTGGTTTACTACATTATCGCATCTTGAGTTTCGTAAGCCAGTGTTTACTAGAGCTGCACACGCTGTCATACAGTAGGTGGCGATGGAAGTTGATATGCTGATTGCCGTGTTCGCTAGAACATACAATGGCCCTGTGATGTTTGAACGGCGTCAATTTCTCAACCACCAAAAAAGGTTACAATACTTTCTGAGAATTCGTTTATCTGATATGCGTGGTAGATGAAGATGAAGAGCAGCGCTAAAGGATTCTGTAGCGACTGTGGGAAATGTATACAAATGCCTTGTTTTGTTAAATGTCATCTAGATTCCATCTGTAAGCCTACTAAGAGGCAATAGGCGGCAACATCATTTTTGTTTGTTTGTTTTCTACTGGGAATTATACTGTCTCTATGTTGCTATTAGCTATACTGCCTTTTTTGTTATACATTCCTCATCTTAATTATGAATTAATTATAAACAAAGCATATAATATATCACAGACACGTTTCTTACAGATATCTGCTTTAAAAACACAGCAATTCAACAGTATAAGTGATACTGTACAGTACATAGGTTTCACATAGTGATTGCAGCGATCTGAGCCACATGGCCTGACATTACTGCTTGGTTCGAAACATGTCATATCATATGAAAGGTCAGAACACAGAAAACAGCAACATTGAACATTGCCATTCACCATGACTGGCAGGCATGCAAAGTGTTCCTTGTGTGATTTATAAAAATGTAAACATTTTAAATTAGCAACGTTTATTGTGAATGACATCATGACACAAAACATATTGGACCAGTTATTTTCTATAAATCCATCCATTATGTTGACCATAGGTGGCAACAGGGACATCAGAGCAGCCCAGGTAGTGCCATCTCTGTCTGTAGCAACATCCACCAGCTCCTCCCGGGGGATCACCATCGGCTCCCAGGCCAGCTGGGAGAATTAACCCCTCCAGCGTGTCCTGGGTCTTTCCGCAGGGTAGTCTCAGCCTCTTCCCTCCATTAGCACTAAGTCACATATACTGTAAGCTAGTCTCAGCCTCTTACAACAATACAATATTTTAAACTTGAAAATAGCAGCAAGCAGTTGAGTTGGTACGAGCATCTGGTAAGGATGCCCCCTGGGCGCTTCCCAAGGTGTTCCAGGCACGTCCAGCTGGGAGGAGTCCTCAGGGAAGACCCAGGACTAGGTGGAGAGATTATATCTCCACACTGGCCTGGGAACGCCTCGGGATCCCTCAGTCAAAGCTGGATAATGTGGCTCGGGAAACAGAAGTTTGGGGTCCCCTGATGGAGCTGCTGCCCTCTGTGACCCGACTACGGATAAGCTGATGAAGATGGATGGATGGATAGTAGCAAGAAACCATTTTCTGTCTGTGTATTTGCGACCTGAGCAGAGAATGACATCACACTTCCAGTGGTGCTTTCGGTCACTACCCAAAGCTCGTGACCATAAGTAAGGGTACATAGGCCGACCAGTAAACTGAGAGCTTTGCCTTATGGCTCAGCTTCCCCTTCCCACGACAGCTCGATACAACGCCTGCATTAACTGCAGCCGCTGCACCCAACCGTCTGTCAATCTCATGATCCCTTTGATCCCTTTGATCCCTTCAATCGTGAATATGAACCCTGAGATATTAAACTCCTCCAACTGGGTTAGATTCTCCCCACTAACCCAGAAATAGTCTGTTATTTTACCCTCCAAAAATTATCATTTTAAAGCATTAGAACATAATAAACATATAGGAGAAGGTGCAGATGATTTAGACTTCTGTTCCACGCTGATGCTGATCCACACACTGGTGTTTACAATATGATGTAAATACTGAAGATACCAGATCGGTTTGTGTTGATCACTGATTAGAAGTGTTCAACTTCTTGTTAGCAAAGTTCCCCTCTGGAATTGATACAACCTGAGTATGTGGGTGTGTGTGGGTGTGTGTGTGTGTGCATGCGCGACATGCGCACGTGTGGGTGTGTGTGTTCGTCTTTGCAGGATAAGTGTCCTGTCATGATGCCAGTGAGCCAAGTGTAATGGGTGCTGGGCTCCCAGCCGGAAGGTTGTGGTTTGTTGACCTACCTGTAAGCATCCTTGAGCAAGAGGCCTAACCCCCAACTGCTCCATGTGGTTGGTCGCACCTTGCATGGCAGCAATCACCAACGGTGTATGAATGTGTGTGAATGGGTGAATGTCAGGAAAAATACTCACTGTAAAGCGCTTTGGATAAAAGCACTATATGAATGTAGTCCATTTAACATTTACCATGATATATATATACGTAGACTCTGACACTGTGATTTTGCTTTGACTTCATTAAGTTAATGTCTAATTAATTATTGCTTATAAACTATATTTTTATGCTATATAAGATAACTATCATAATATAGTATAACAGTGTAATATATACAAATAGAGTCTTCTTTTTGAGAGTCACAGCACAAGAGTGTGAAAATCCCTACTTTGAGACTTTCAGAGGTAAGGATTGTGTAATTCTAAATGCAAAATGATTCTATCCCTTCAAATATAACTCAAAACATTTAATAGGCTGTAGTATTCGGTTTTGCGTTACCTTATGGGCGGGAGAATGAATGGACACTTTCTCAAACCAGTCAAGATGCACAGTAAGCCTACTGTCTACCAGACGATCTCCACGCCATCTTCCACTACCTTCCTGGTGTAATTGAAATGGATGGCTGCTGTACGGACAAAAGGTCACTAATCGGCACCAGTCAAATGCAGTTATGATACAGCTCACTTACTGTAGGCCACACTACAGTACAAGCAGCACATACTGGCACATGCAGGCTAGGAGCACAGAACTGTCTGGGTAGGAGTCTGCCCTTTGTTTGATGTAAAACACCTAATACCATCTGAACAGACTGAGAATGCAGAAACATTGTTGGAGAATTGTATTCGCTTCACATATGATGAAATATGAGAACACTTAGTTTATAGCATGTGGCATCAGCGCACTTGCAGTTTTGATGCCTGTGTGACATGAAAGGTCTTAGGAAATTGAAAGTGACGACCCAGCATGGAACACGAAAGCCACTTCTCAGAAATGTGACCTTTTTCTGGTTAAGTCAAGTGGGGGTATGGAGGGGGGGGGGGGGGGCTTGTAGTAGTATTAGGGGGGCTTGTAGTCAATGGGGCAAGTGCAGCCCATGAAACAACACCACAGAAGGCATTTCGTTTCACTGGCTCTCTCTCTCTGAAGAAGGGTACCAGAGGATACCACTGGTGTGGTCGTGAGATAGACTGGGAATGACGTCTGGTGTCCACAATATGCAGGACATTACCAGCATGGCTCCACCAAAAGTGCCTAAACAAATTTAGGATTTGTTTTGCTGCCAACATTTATTTAGTTTAAAAAGTACCAGGCTGGGTAAAAGCACGGAGTACACCGCCGACTCCCGGTCGCGTTCGGCAGCTCCAAGCGCACGCTGTTGCACACAGATCTCCATGGACAGGACAGAGTGGAGCCCCCCTGCTCCCCAGGGCTCTCCACACTATTCTGTACCCGCCAACAGATCTCCAAGGCCGGGTAAAGGCACCTGAGGAGATCGCCGGCATCCAGTCACCGTCTGGCGGACACAGGGAATTGCTCCACTGCTCATGATGTTAGACACGAGTCCCACGGCCTTGTATTTGTAATCGCGTCTTTATTAGGATATTTTTTAGGATAATTTATATATATTATTTTAATAATAATTTTGGTTATATCTATAAAGTGTAAGAATGTATAAGATACAATGTATTTTGTGCATTACAAGACTTTGAGCATTCAGTATAACCCTTTTCCACAAAAGATATTTCGATATTTTTTCAAATTCTAGCAATTCTAGACAAATTGGTAAACAGCTGCCATGAAATACACCACCACTAGAGGGAGTACAATCCATGCGTATCGGGGATGAAAATGTGCAGTAAACAGCCAACAAACACC
>JAODTR010003457.1:0-12758 GCA_025399935.1 Amblyopsis rosae
ACATCCGAAAAGTAACGCCTGCTGGGCAGCGTGTACCGTGGATCCATGTGCGACATTAGACTGCGAAAACCTTGATCTTCAACGACCGAAAATGGCTGGTCATCTAACGCAATAAATTCCATTACTTTATTTGTAATGGCTAGTGCTTTATTACTATCTCTGTTGTAGCTCTGGGTTTTTTCAAACATCGCCAGTACCGACGGTTGAGTGAGAGGTGGTGCCTTTGCCTGTTTAGCAGCAACGCATTTAAGATGCTCGTCGTGTTCTTTCGGGTGACGCACCTTTAAATGTCGGATTAAATTGGTCGTGCAGAACGTCGTCGCTGTGAATCCTCCACGATTCACGTTTCCTTTGCAGACTTTACAGATGGCTGTCTTAATGTCCTGTTCACATACGTCGAAGTATTTCCACACAAATGACATTTTGGAAAATATAGCTTGTGTGCACATGGAGCGTTGGCCTCCGATACTTCCGGAAACACAGACCGGCCGAGATGTATTGCAAAAACCGTCCGGTTGCCGATTGCGGGTTAGCGGCAAAATCCGGCCGTTCCAATTGATGTCTGGTCAATTGGTGCATCCCTAAAGAGGATTAACAATGGCTAAATCATGGAGATAGATCGGCCTTAGAAGATCACATGAGTAGCAGAGCAATTGTGCGTTAAGCATGAACGGGAAACTTTTCTTCAATAATTTTTAACAGCGACAAATTGTTATGGGTAACCTGCATGAAGTGCTGCTGAAAACTAGATGGAAAAGACGTTGCTTCTGCCTTTAACAGAAAGCTCTTTGCAAGCTTAATGTAAGGCCATATACTTTCGTGGATGCGGCTTTGTCCAATACTGAAACGAACATGCGGTTAGCCATCTGATGGGCTTCAGCATGTCTCCTTTGCGCAGTCAGTGGACACAAGTCAATATGAACACAAACATTTGGTGTTTGTGTTCACAACTAGCCCAGATCCGGCCCAGAACCTACGTACGTTCTGGGCCGATGCCCTTTGGCACAACGGGCCAATAACGGTACGAGTGCATTTCTGTAGTTCTGGACCGGCACTGGGCCAGCACTGGAACGGATGTGTTTATTATGTACTCATTTGGCCTAAAGGCGGGCCAGATCTGGATCAGTTGTGTACTGGGTCCAGCCAGGATCCGGCCCAGAACTGATGTAGGCTCTGTGTCGGATCAGGAATGGACCCGGGCTGGCGTCCATCTGCATCTGGGCCTGCATTCTGCCATCTAATTTTGTTTGGCTAAAATATCTGAATTAGGTCTCTGCTGGACCCACACCACCTCCAGACTAGTCATGCATTATCTGTGATAAAACCTTTTCATAATTACATTCAGAATTATGATCTACATATTCTTCTGAGTATACATTTCTAAAATTATTGTGTTTCTGTACACTTTTACAGTTAATGTTTGACATAATATATAATACATTTACTTTAGTTTTTCTTTTAAAATGTAGCATGAACAGTCAAGGCTATGTAACAGTTTTTTATAAAGATTGCAGTGTTTGTAATATTTTTTTTTTACTCAGAAAATAGTGAAAAGTGACTTATTTGATTACCGGTACATATTGAAAGAGATTAGTTTGAAGACCGATGTGTTGAAGATGCTTCTTTTCATGGACGTTCATTTCTGCAAAGATAAAACAAAAGTGATTACTGGAAGTAGTAAAATGTATGCTAACTACAGTAAAACTACATTTAAATATAATGCTTCATGTTGATATTGCTACTGTACCGTTTCTCTGAGGCTACACAACTGTTAGCTAATTTGAGGTAGTTTCTGTAACTATTCTCTTTACTGTTATCGCATTGTACGGTACCGGTAGCCTGAAAAGACAGAAGTTGCCTCTTCGATTGCGTATGTTATTAGCCTAAATCAAAACGTTAATCTATTGTAAACATGCATTACACCGCATAAAGTAACCTTAGCTTTCCAGATAGAAACCACCGACTCCTGCTATTTGGTAAATATTCGGTTAAACAAGAAACGTTCAAATTTAGCAAAGACCTATTCTATCGTTGTTATTATCACGGACGTAACGTTGAATGTTTTGTATGATATGACTGATCACTGACCCAGATAAAAACATTATTACTTGCGGTACCAAAACCGGCAACCCGTTTCCGGCAGGGGATACAATTACGGTATGACACGCGAGTGCGTCTTTATCAATGAGCAATGTTTACGTTAAATAAATCAACACATTATTTAAGAACCTTATTTCTAATCCGTTTACAGTTTCTGAACAATGGCCTATAATAATCTAATGTAGTTATTGATGTGCACTTCACTCTTGATAATATGCCTGTCCTGCAGACTCAAGTTGTTTATGCTATATATGGTAGCCTGCAATTACTGTATCAAATTGTTTTTTTTTTACAGATTTGGTAATCTGCAATTGTTGAACATTAAACTTTTACTTATGGTTTGTGCACTATACTGGCGATCAACATCAGTTCCTTGCCTTGCATATTTTGCTGATACTATGTAGCTGGCCATATCCTCATAAGGGCGCTACCAAACAAACTGTGTGCAGTAATCTACACAACATATATGCGTTTCTCTCATTCGCCTGTTTCCCCACCCCTCTCCCTTTTTTAGCCAATAGCCAATCAGTATAAGAAATTAACCAATATCGACTGGCCCAAATGGAGCGTATACCAGATTACCAGTCCAGCCCTGGCCACCACTTAGATTAAAGATGTGCACTCCCCTTTCATCCATGGGTAGAGCGCAATTCTAATTTCAAAACGTTCGTATGGTTTAGGAACGCACAGAACAAGGTAGGTAATGGGTCAATATGTCTTCTTCACATTGTTTTGCTACTGAATTCAGTAAAGGATCATTCGCAATCCACAGTTTGTAGATTAGAGGGATAAAAAGGAAATACAGCAGCAGGTTCAGTTGCCTATAGCCTAATATATTTGATTATACTCTATTTCCACATTACCTTGTTATTAGCCTAACGGAGGTCATGTCATTTCAATTGCAAATGTACTTTCATCATGATACAATAGCATATGGCCTTCCTTCCTAATCCTATCTTTATATAAGAAGGAAGTTATAGTAATACATTTTATATAATATTCAGAAAACAACAATCAGTAATTAAGAAAAAGAAGTGCAGAGGCAGATGGTGAATCAGGGTGGTCATACTACTAGTACACGGGTTCAGCTCTGTGTGTTAATGTATTGAATGTCCCTCTGGAGTAGGTTTTGGCATGTGTCTTGTGTTCTTTTGTTTATTTCAGTTTCTAGTTGAACATTTCTGGCTACCTTTTTAACTTGTGACCATTACAATCATTAAGTTACTAGTTTAGAGATGGGAAACAATGTCATAATACACATGTCTATATTGTGAGTATTTTCCTGGTCCCAGGGTGGTGTAATCAGACTAGCCTATTATATACAGTAGTCTAAATGGAGGCTAGCTTGCCTACCCTACTTCCCAGCTACTAACAGATCTCTTTCATGCAAGGTGCGTCTGTTACATAAAATTATGAAATAAAATATTAGCAAAAGAAATAAATAGAACATTTTCTAAAATGTGAGCACTACATTTATTATTCAATAATATCAACAGGAGGTCATACGGGCAAGTGGAGGCCACACACACTACTGAGCCTCATTTTGACATGTTTTAAGGACATTACATCAAAGTTGGATCAGACTGTAGTGTGGTTTTACACTTGGATTTTGAGTGTGACTCCATATCCAGACCTCCATGGGTTGATACATTTGATTTCCATTGATCATTTTTGTGATTTTGTTGTCAGCACATTCAACTATGTAAAGACGAAAGTATTTCATACGATTAGTTCATTCATTCAGACCTAGGATGTGTTATCTTAGTGTTCCCTTTTATTTTTTTGAGCAGTGTATAATCAGTAACATACATTTTGGATTACCTAGATGCTGTAACATAATCTGATTACTTAAATTCTTATAAAACTACTGTTCTTATAAATGCCATCCAAAAAAAAGTACTGCGTTGGCAGTATTGCTCAGGCGATCAGATTAAAGTAGGACATCTGTAAATGTCCCTTTTACATTTAAAAGTAGTCCTTGAAGTAATCTAATAAAATAAAATCCTGTAACCCGATTTCAGTATTTTAGCTGGTAACTGTAATGGATTAGTTTTTTGTGATTTGTTACAAGCTAACTGCATGTAATAATCAGTTACTTCCCAACCATGTCTACAAGATGGTGCTCTAGGATGTAGGGGAAGCCACTTCTACTTTAATTTGCATCACTTTCGCTTCCTCCACAGAAATTACCCTTGGATGTGATCATTAAAGAAATTGCTAATCTACACAAAGGCAACCATAGTGAGGAATCAGTAGGTTCTAGTTTCTTTTTAGAGGGTTCCCACTGGTCAAGGAATTTCTAGAATATCAATCAATATCAAGTCTATTACAAACATGGAATGTCAGGGAGTTGTATCTTTTTTTTGTTTTTTGTTGGTCGAATCATGGAATATCAGGGAATTTTATTTGCAGCGTATTTTACAATTTAGTTGCCATTCATCAGAATTATACTCAACATGGTATTAGATTTTGAGGTCTCAACAAATAAAATACTAATGTGCACACTAACGTGAATTAGTGCTACATGGTTAGTTCATTTTAGTTAAGCTCAGTCACATGCACATTTAAAGTTACTTCCCCAAATAGGACAGCATGAATGTTATTTGCAGGAATAATATTTAGTGACAAAAGTTGTTCTACAGTTTGTTTATCTTTGCCATGTTGTCTGTCCCTTTTTGCACAGCCATTGTTCTGGTGGCCTGTTTTTCCATTCAACAAGGTTTTCAGTCAGGGAAAGGTCAGGTAATTTGACATTTGACAAGAGTGGGAACTGTACTTTTAAATGTTTCATCTACTGTATTTGAATAAATATATCAATGGTTAAAGCAATTCATTATTGTCGAGGGGCACAAAATATATTTGACAGCAACAAGGATCATCAATCAAGATCTTTTCTTACAAGTTTCCTAACTTCTTAACTTCTCGGTTTTTGCTCTATCCCTTCATGGTTCCTTTTTTATTTTTTTATGTATTTATTTTTTCTCTTCTCTGCCTGTTAAGTGTTACACATGTTAAATATTAGAGTATTATAGGTTTTTCAATAGTCACAACTATCAATTCAAACATATGTAACTGCCGTGAACAAAAGTTGTTACGTTGGGGAATGTGTTAATGGAGGCTGATTTCACTGTTGCATGTGAGCAGGACTATAGTCAATTTCTTTCTTGATGACTTTTGTAAAAAAAGAAACACATTTTGTTACTGTCAGCATGTTGTTATTCTCATGAAGAACGCATGAGGCATAGAAAATGAAATTGTTAGGCTAAATATTCTGTTTCTTACCAGTATTGGGGAAATTGCAAAATAGTTATTCAGAATGTTAAGTTAATAGTTTTCTAACTTGTTCTGCAAAAGCCCCAACTTTATGGAAACTAAAAGTAGTTTAACTAAAAAAGAGAACATGTCTTTTTTGTGTTTTTTTGTTTTTTCCTTTTCCTTTTCCTCTGCTTGTCACAGTTAACGGACTCCGAAAATGACATGGACTGTTTGCTTTAACCAGTGTGGTTTAGTGTTGAACTGACCTTCTGCCGGCCCTGTCACAAATGTGGCCTAAAGTTTTAGCAAAGTCAAACAATTACAGGTTTTACTCTCTTAAAACACATCTGTGCAAATGCAATGTAAACAGAACATACTAGGGATGTTCCTATAGTAATGATGACTATAATTTCCAAGTTATTTAAACTGAACACTTTTTACTTGGACTAGTTGACAAAAACAATTCAATTGTCAATTATCACAATCTATAAGGCTAAACAATGAGAGTTGGAAAATCTCACTTTATAATGATTCTTCAAGACTGTAATATGCTGCTGCTACATCAACTGTGTTGAAAAGCAAATTTGATGGTTATTTATATCATAAAGTACATCCATAGTTAGCCTAGCAAGATGTAGCAACAATATATTTATGCTTCAAAGGGTAAAGAACAGGAGACATTTATTTTTAGCTACATTAATTGTAGTTGTACATACATGACCGGTCAAGTTTTAGAACACCCCAATTTTCCCAGTTTATTATTGAAATTCATTCAGTTAAAGTCCAACGAATAGCTTGAAATAACTGAAAAATTATGTACATTTCTAAATTATACAAAAATGCTATTTTCAGGGAACAAGAAATTGGTTAAGAACTTAAAGCTATTCTGCAGCAACGGAGGTTGATCAAACCTTGGACGTTGGTGCTACCAACTCCCACAGGGTTCCCAACCCCCCCGTCTGCATAAAAGTCATGTTGGAACATACTAGTAACATACCCGCGTGAGCATTTGTTTTACAGTATTGTATTGCGGAAAGTAGTGTTGCAGTAGTAGTGTTCTTTATTATTTAATGAAAACTTAATTACAATAGTCAACTTGAAATAAAGGCATAAATACTTTTTTTTATTGTATTTATTTTATTATATTTTTAATATAACAAGACAAACTGTGCTTTGTGCCCGGTGGCTTCTTTTTTTCCCCAAAACATTTCGTCTCCTTTTAGGACCCAGAAGCAGCTGCACCAGTGAACCACTCGTCCCGGGCATGGTGCTGGTGTATGTTCCTGGGAATGGCTCTTATGCTCTCTGGTGTGGTGGTGGGCGGGGCCTACCTGTACCGCTATTACATCCTAGAGGTGAGCATCCAGCCGCTCACACACTCAATATTTACATAGTCAGTTCATGTCATTGGCCTGCTTGTACTCTACTTCCCATCCTGCTGTCCTCTCCACAGGAAGACCAGGTGTTTGTGTGTGGGGTGAAGTATCGTGAGGAGGATTTCATGATCCAGGATGAAGAGGTGTGGCACAATGTGAAGATATTTTATTCATTTGTACGCAGTTTGAAATATCAAATGTCAAACAAGTGCATTTAGCAGAAGCTTTAGTCTAAGTGATTTTGGCCTGTCAGGAGTGCATTTCCAAGTGTTACAGATATGGGTTATGCACCTTGCTCAAGGATGCTTACAGGTAGGCCAGGCTTGTTGAGAATCTATCAACCACTTTTACAACTAGACTGTCCTGAGAGAGACCAAACGTACATATTAATTTGACTGATCGTAAAAGCATTTTCAAATGTTTTATAGATATTGCGATAATGTGGCTAATAATAAATTATTTTGACCATGATAACCCTGTAGTGAAAGTGCTATTGTGACACATCCCTAATATGGACATGAATAATGGTTGCAAGCTGTACCATGCGTCCTGCCACTAGACAACAGCTGTGAGGAAGGATATTAAATGTTTCCCCATCTTCCTTGATGTTTAGATGGAGAACTACCACCTGCGCCAGCTGAATGAGCGTGTCCAGGTCCTGGAAAAAGAACTGGTGGAGCTGATAAACGTTCCTGTCCCAGAGTTTGACGACAGCGACCCAGCAGATATAGTCCATGACTTCTTCAGGGTTAGTAGTAAATATTCTGTTTGCGGCCAATTAGCAGGCAAGCTCAACTGCACCAGCTGATATCGATGTTTATTTAACAAAATGGGCACACATTTTAATGGTGCTAAGGGCAATTTATGTTAAGAATTACATTATTCTTCCCATGTTAGCATTTGTTGTTACATTTGCCCAAAACCATGCCTTTTGTATTATATTGGTCTCGCAGACCAAGCCTTTACTTGCGTAAAGTCTGAGACAAAGCACTGGTTGACAGTGTCAAGTCCTGCCTACTTGACAGCAGAGGTATTTTGATTGAACGACAAACTATATATGTACAGTATATAGCCTACCTTATCGATCAAATCTAACTACGTATTGAGGAAATAAATTGGGGAAGCTACATGACATGAGTATGTGTTTGTAGGGCTTATCAATTAAATAAGTATTGTTATGGCTTTATAGAAATGGAAATAAATTGTGTAAAAGCACCGCACCATTGTATTGCGTATACAATCTTGTGAGTGGCAATGCTAACAGCTAGTGGAAATCTACTACCCCACTTCCTGATAATATTGACATGCATGATCATATACTGTATGTATGAGATGTTCAGCACAGAGTTGCTAATATGACAGTGCTAATGGCAGAGGCTGAGATTAGTTTAACTCTACTGTACCAAACAGAGTAGACGGAGCCTGCAATGTGAATTCCATCTCTCTTCCCTCAGGGCCTGACAGCCTACCTGGACCTCAGTCTGAACAAGTGTTACATCATCCCTCTCAACACCTCTATTGTGATGCCTCCCAAAGACTTCCTGGACCTGCTGGTCAAGATAAGGGTATCTGGCTATTAATTTGATCTACACTGACACTAACACTTAACTGTAGCATAGGTTCTCATCTGAACACATAGTAGACCACACTAATGAGAAATAAAGAATGCATCCCTTGCATTTACTACTGTCACTAGTATTGGTACAAAGGATATTTAGTTCACTTTAGTTGATATACATGTTGCACCAAGACTGACACAAAATCATAGGTGGCAAAAACTTCAGACAGATTCCTTTTTTTATTTGTATTTTTTCAGTCGGCTGTGTAGCAAAATGCTTTTAATAGCAATAGTTGTAATGTGGTTTAATTGGCTGTATAAAATGGTCATAAGAAAAGCCTATGCATTGGTTCATTTACGTGTGCAGTGGTGAGGGAGGTAAGTGTTTTACATACTGCTAACATTGCACCGATCTAGGCTGGCACCTACATGCCACAGTCCTACATGATCCATGAGGAGATGGTGGTGACGGAGCGTCTTCATCACGTGGACCAGCTGGGCTACTACATCTACAGACTCTGCCATGGCAAGGAAACCTACAAGCTCCAGCACAGAGACAGGATTATGGGTAGGTCAACATGCTGTTGGGGTTTCACCTAGATTTAGATTATGCTGTTCTTATTCTGCCTAATTGTTGAATACTATACTGGAATTGACAGGTGCAAGTCTCGTCTGTGTGTTTGTACTTGTTAAAGCAGTGTTCTAACATCATGCACATCATGGTAAATTACAGGTATGCAGAAACGCGAGGCCCTCGACTGTCACAAGATTCGTCACTTTGGAAGCTTAAATGTTGTGGAGACCACCATCTGTGAGCCTTAGATAAACCCCGCTGTTGGCACTGACTTATTACAACTGCTTAATATTTCTCAGATGTACAAATGAGATGGGTGTTTTAAGTGATCTTTTCTGTCTCCTTGTGATTTTGTTCTTATTTACCATTGTTTGTGACAGCAAATTTACATTTGTTTTCAAAGTGTTGAAACACAATATCACATTATTTTCTGTGTGTGGGGAAGGTAGAGGCGGGGGCCGCTCTTTGGGACTTCTGTCTGTCGTGAAATATGTTTTTGTTTTTTAATATAAGAACTTATCTTTAAACAAGCCTACTTTTTGGGCTTTTGAAATAACTTGTATATTAGGCAATATTTTAAATATGGTGAAATTATGACATCGCTCCATATTTCCATATACATTTGGTATAATTCTAAATGAGCATCCCCAGCCTGATGTGACCAGACATTAAGTTAACTTCATGAATGGGGTCTGGGCAGGCTCCATTGGGGATTGTTTGCACCTCCTAATGGGTGTATACCTTGGATTAATTTTGAAACAATTAGCTATTAGAGCAGCCTTTAACCAACTGGCTGTTTGTATTGCTTTACATAGCGCTACCACTGGAACAATTGTTGGAACTGCATTATGGGGAAAGAAATTTTTGAATTTAACTTAAATTTCATTGCACTTAGCCGCCATCACTGGTTGCTGATTTGTCCACCATTCAGAGTGGCTGAGCAAACCTTCATGCAAACAGGGTTTCCAGACTGTACTCTTAGTGCAAAGCCAGTCTACAATTACAAATAAAATAGCAATGTTTTGTCCTGTGAGATTGTATTTATTAATACACTGCACCTCTGGAAAATAATTTCAAAATGTGTGTTTAAATGTGATTTCTCTTAAGTGAGCAAGGTAAGTGAACTGGTTGCCTGAGCAATCAAACTGAGAAAAGTCTGCTTATTGAATGATTCCACAAGAAAATGCATATATTGTTTACTTTCAAAATATCTGTCTATGAAATGACTATGTACAATATTTGAGAAAAATGTACTTAATATTTTATGGCCAGACAACACCAAAATACATCCTTCAGAAACACTTAACTATTTTTCCTGAATATTTCCCAACAATCAGTGGCTATGTTTACATGTTAACTATATTGCACTAATATTCAGACTATGGCAATGACCGCTGTCATGTAAATGGGATATTGTGTTTGGATATTCCAAATTGGGCCTTATTTCCGCTAATTAAGACACATCAGATAGATAGATAGATAGATAGGGCAGATTTGTAATGAGTTTCAGGTCTCAATTGGGGTTTATACTGCATAAATCCTGTTTTAAGGTAAGATGTGCAGAAAAAAAAAGAAAAAAATATATATGCTTGGTGTTATGAATAAAAAATGACTTGTTTAATTCAAATATATTTTGAAATTAGATGTAATTCTGAATCGAATTTACTATGAATTGAAGTTATTTTCTCACCTTTTTGAGACTGTCCCATTACGCATATGGCATAGGCTACGGTTCTGGTAAAAGGACTGCATTTATATAGCGCCACTCAAAGATGTACAGGATGCCTTACATCACCCATTTGCGCAGACACATTAACAGATGGTATTGTGAGCCATGCAGGATGATGCCATGGCCACCATCAGCAGTTAGGGCTATGTATCTTGCTCAGGAGCACCTCGACACTTGGTGAGGAGTTAGCGGGGTTGGAACCAGCATCTTATGGATAACCTGTTCTCTGCTCTACCCACTGTGCCCCTGTCACCCCAATGGTCCACTGTTAAAATGGGATACTCACCCTGGGCCTATAATTTTGTGTTCATGAAAATGTAGCCATTGTGTGCTCCCGATGTCCCAAATTCCTGACTAGTATAAGTTTCTTGCTACAATAATTAAAGACAAAATGTCCTTTATAGCAGAAGCCTAATTCTTAGCCTGAGAAAAGTGTGAATTTGGGGGGAGATGCTTGGGAAAGCTTTAGCCTCTTAAAAAAAGGGGTATCTGACATGCTAGTTAAGGCTATTAAAAACCCATTCTGCAGTAATGTGATAGGTGATCTGCTGATAGGCTACAGCTGATGTGACAGTGTATCCCCTGTCACATTGACTCATTGTAACATGTCATTTGACCTGTGAAGAGAACTATGGACAACTGATCAAAAATACTATAAGCTAGTCCAGTATTTATAATGCATTTTCATTACTGCACTTTTAATAATGTAATTAATTGCTACATCTACATGTCAGATAATCTTTACTATTTAATTGGTTATTTTCACTTCTACTTGAGTGAATGTGTAACATTGTATTAAAAACAGCCTTTTTGAGAGAAAAAAAAACTGATTCCCTTTTAGCAAGTGTTGCTTTTGGTTAATGATGTACTTTCACATTAGTCTGAAGCCTGTAGTTAGGCTATCTGCCATGATGTGAATGAGAGGCTATGAAGATGGTTCGATGACTGACATTAGCAGACAAAGCAAGACACAACTATCCTGAAGCAACATACTTGACTCCAGGGTTGGGAAGTTGCCTACATGTAAACAGTAACTAATCCATTACAGTTACCATCTAAAATAGTGGAATTAGATTAAAGGTATTTTCTTAAACATTAGGTTATTTCTTAAAGGACTACTTTAAAATATAAAATTGAACTTTGCAGAAGAAAAGTGAGTAATTCGAAGATATATAAGACGCTTTTAACCTTTGCCTTGCATACAATGTGAGCCTTGGGTGTGATAGATACAATGTGGCACCAGAAAAATGACCAGTAGCCTACATGAATAAAGCACCAATATTTAGCTTTTTATTTGAAAATGTACGTCATTTGTGCACTTGAGGAACCCCATTGATCTAATTACAGAATGATAACAGATTTACAAAGACAGTGAAAGACTGATATGGAAGTGTTCAGGGGATATGTTTTGGCTTGTGAGTTGTAGTTTCACATTTCCAAAGTTTGGGAAAACAGCTTACATTGATCTTGTGTAAAGTTTGAAAAATATTTGCTGAGTAATTACACAAATAACCTGTAACCAAATGCCATGCAAACTAAGTTAAAATTGTGGGATTTCTAGTCTATGTTGCTTGAAAATGGAAAATGTGTCTAAATAAAAACCACAAGTCCCACAATACCTAGCGGTTTTTATTACGCTTTATCTCCTTTCACCTAGCCTACTGCAACGTGCGACGCACATGTTTACAATGTTTTTTTCATAAACCTAAGAGGTAAGTAGACCTATAAGTCTCTATCATAATGTAACAGGGAACATATATTTTACACAACAAAATACTTAAACAAATCTAGCTGTTTATCTGTTACCATAGTAATGTACTCGAATCTACTATATTGTTAAGCCTAATTATGGCCGTCTTTAGTAGCCTGTTATCTAGGCATTTACTTTGTCATCTTCTATGCCATAAATTCTCTGCTTTCACAGGAACATATCAGAATTATTTTGATATAAAAATATGGAGGATCGATTCTGCCAAAATTAACAAGATATCAAAGTATAAATAAATAAATACACATGCATACATACATACGCAACCATCCATCCATCTTCATCCGCTTATCCAGAGTCGGGTCGTGGGGGCAGCAGCTTCAGCAGGGGACCCCAAACTTCCCTTTCCCGAGCCACATTGGAAAGCTCTGACTGGGGGATCCTGAGGCGTTCCCAGG
>JAODTR010003458.1:0-12756 GCA_025399935.1 Amblyopsis rosae
ATGACATCATGGAATACATTATGCTGGCACACACAAACACGCACACGCACGCGCACACACACACACACACACACACACACACACACACACACACACACACACACGCATACACAACTATAACTCACAGAAAGGGCAGCTCAGCAACCATGCAAGTGATCAAAGACATTGTTTTGGGTGACACTTCAGTGAACCTCTCATGACGTGCTATATATTCCTATACGTAGCTGACTGTACATCTTCATCTGCAGTCTTTTCATACAGCATGTATGCGTGTGTGCGTGTGCTTGTTTGTCATATTTCTGGAGATTAAGAGGAAGTTTTCGCCTCTACTTAATATACAATATCTACTAAACATTTATTTTTATTTTTATCAGCCTTCATTGAATTTCAACGCATCATACATACACATTTATTTGAACGAGGTAACTTGTGAGAACATGTTCGCATGACTTACAATACATACCTGCTACATAAACACACACAATCAGAATCATGGGAGAGGGGGGATCAGTAGTATACAGATACATATATACAGACTCGGCAGGTTGCAGCCTTGATAGGGCCATTAGGAAGAGCTGATCAGGGCAGAGACTGACAGCTAGCAGGACATCTGTTTAAAATACCCCTGTGCGGGCCAATGAGGTGTTAGCCGCCTGCAAGACAGGCTCACTCTTACACACACTTACACCCTGGGAGAGAGGAGGGGCAGAGCAACAGAGGTGTTAGCAGAAAAGGCCATTGCTGAAAGCAGAAATAGTGACACATTTCTTTTAATGGTTACGATAGCAGGAGACAGATTTAACGAGGACTTGAATATCGGTCCTGGGTGTCTTTAGAAAGTTTACCAAAAAAAGGAGATGAGAGAGAATGACATATCATTATTGTTTCTTTTGCCATTATTTTTGATTGGAAAGTTAGAAGTGGTGATATATTACAGAGAGAGAGAGAGAGAGAGAGAGAGAGAGAGAGAGAGGATGCACACACATAGTCTTTATTTAAGGATGCCGTGGACAGCAGGCTAAGATTTCTGGCACCAAAACAACGTCACGCTTGCTATTTTTGTCTGAGGTCCCACATAGCACTGAGAGGTTAGGTGACAGTGCTGAAGCACAGAGAGGCCAAGGGACTTCCATACGCCCACACGGCCCTGTATGTGTCATATCACAGCTAAAGGACCTCCTCGCTCGGCAGGAGTATTACTGTGTGATTAAGGGTATTTCTCTGCGTGTACATTTTTGAAACAACTAGTACTGTAACTATCTTCAAGGCAAAATCTGTAATGAAATGGCTAGTGAATGTTAATGCAATCTTTACCGTGTGATCTAATATACTCTTCTGCTTGTGTGTGTATCTTGTGTGTGTATCTGAACGGGCTCCCCAGCTGTTGAAGAGCAGCATACAAGATGCCAGGGGTTGTTAACACAGGTTTATGAGGCGAGAACCACAGGCTATGAAAATAGATAGCACACTGTTCTCTATACCCATTCTCCTAGTTACATTATGTATCTCACACTGTGAGCTGGTGTGAGAATTGTCTGTTGGCGCTGCACCACAATTGAGGAGTCATCTTTAAATTTAGGTCTAATTCAGCCTGGCAGAATTAGTGCTTAAAATGTAATTTAATATTTAACTTATTCAACCCATGCATGTTTTTGGTGAGGTTAACAGCCAAGAGTAGTTATGTGCTCTAGTGTTGACATTTCTTAAGCGGAGATGTGAAATACTATGCATCTATTGGTTTGGAATGCAGGGTGCTGGTGTTATAAGATGTCTTTGGGTGTGACATGCACTAAATCACCAACCACCCCTGAAATATGACCTGACATTTGTCAAACAATGTATTTCAATGACAGAATAGAGACTCTTCATCGCAAAGCACTGTCATGTTTATTATCAAGAAAAAGTATATTCATAAAAAGCCTGTTGTAGTAATATCTCACATAATAAATACGTGAACTTTGACAATATGATACAGAAAGCCACACATTAGGCACAGGTGCCACTTTGTATGTTCCTGCTGGTGGCCATGTTGGGTTTGCATCAAAATGGCCGCCATAAGGATTAGGTTAAATGCAGAAACATGCACCCTCATATTGGGGCGGCATGCCAAATCTCATTATACAAGTCCACTTAATCTTTATTACAAAAATAAACAAACAAACAAACAAAACATGTTAAATATAACAAAAGCTCTAAATGCAATAAAGGTGGAAAAACCGGAGCCTTTTGGTTGCAGATTTTGGCACAGGTGACAGAAAAAGCCACAGTAACATCTGAATGCTTCAGAAGATGTTTCTCTTGAACACAGCATCCTTAGAATACGTGAAATATTTAAAGCACTTATATTTATAGTCTTTTACTATTTACAGGGGTCAGTGCTGACCTGTGGACACAGAGGGGCTTTTCCGGGTGGGGGGGGGGTGAGGGGAAAGTGGCATCACATGATGGCTGTCTCAGTGTGGAGTGAATAGGAAATGGAAGACTTCCTGGGGGTGCGCACCATGGGGCTCGGGGGCCGGTACGCAGGGCCAGAGGGGCTGATGATGCTGTTGGCAGGGGTGTGGCACGCCCATCTGGAAGGAGGTCGCTGGTTGGCCGGCCGCGCGGGGCGGGAAAAACTGTTGCTAGGTGACGCCGGGGACGATTCAGACTGGTTTACCTGAAGATGTTGAGAGATGTTGACAGTTAGTGATTAATGTCTATGTGTGTGTGTGTGTGTGTGTGTGTTGTATAGATGTTTATCAAACAGAATGTGTTTTAATTCATAATTCAATAATAATAATTCATAACTCATTTGTTAAAAAGTTTAATAATTCACCTGTCGTGCGTCCTGTTTGTAAACTGCGTGTCCAGCTCTGGTGCTGGAGCTGTATTCATGCTGAATGTCCAACATGTCAAGCAGCTCAATAAGTCCATCGTCCCCCTCTCGGACGCCGTTTAGCAGCTCTGCCTGACCTGGCAACCCAGCCCTCTGGATCCTCTGAGCTTCGGAGGACCCACTCCGAGCCCTGTATTCCTGCGGCACAGGCTTCCTGGACCGGTCCCCTTGGGCCAGCCCCTTGTCCGCCACACTGCTGGACCTGGGTCTGGGCCTGGGGCTGCCCTCCACCTTCCTGTGTGCCTGATGGGGGCCGGGCCCTTTGGGGTAGCCGTAGCCCCGCTGGTCCGCCTGGCTGTGCCATTCTTGGCCGGCGTCCGTCTCCGCTGTCAGCACGTCGGCCTCCGCTTGGCATTTCTGGGCGGGCACACGCACTGGCGGCCTGCCGGCGGCCGAGACGGCCGATCCAAGTGCCCTGCGCTGACAGCTGGGGGTTGGGCACCGGGGCTCTGGAGTCCCCCGTCCCTGGGGGCTCACCACCCCGCTGTCGGTGAGCGTTTTACCCTCGTTCTCCTGGAGCATGGCGCCGAACTTGCGGAGGACAGACGGGCTGATACCTTTCCTGTCCGCCAGCACCACTGGGGAGAAGGACTTCCTGTCCAGCGCAGGGGACTCGTGGGAGATGTTTGAGGCTTGGGAGCGCGGCGGTAAAGAAGGGCCATCTCTTTGTTTATAAGGGGGCTTTGCGCCGTAGTTTTCCTTGTTGGGAGAGCTTTCCCTGAACGGGGTGCCTTTCATTTGTGGCATTCGGTTCCTTCGGTTTTCATCTTCCTCAACGCTGCCCGTACACTGCTCTAGACAAATCCTGAAAGAAACATAAGATTCACATGGATTTCATATATTCACATGCTTTCGTATGATATTACACGTAAATGTCAAATCACTAAATGTCATATTTTAAAGGTCACATACCTGTCATTGTCAGGCTGTTTGTTGACCCCATTCTCCTTCCTAACCTTAATATTCTCGTTAAAGTGCTAAGGGACAGAAGAGAAACAATGTACAGAATTTCAGGATGAGTCTAGGCTTTTATAGAAGGGTTTCTTAGAAACATTCTGATTTATGACTTGTGTGAAAGACAGCAGGTGAAAGACTCTGACAGAACGTGCTATCTGGTAAGCCTTCTAGACTTTTAGGAACCATCTAGTTGTAATCAATACACTAGTGACTGGTGCTATAGGTTAGCTCACATCACAACACAGATCTAGTTTCCTTGATTCGGCAAATGCCAAAAGAATGCTATGAAACATTGCGTTTACTCACCACATGGCGGGAGCCATTGTTGTTCTTCTTCATTTCATTTTCCTGGCCCAAATAATCCTCCAGTAATTCTCCAATCTCTGACACTCCATTGGTATGGTAACCACCATAGCCGTTCCGATGACTTGTAGGGCAGCTGTAGCTTTTGGCAACGTAGGTATAGCCGTTACCATAGTATTTGGGCAAGCTAACAGCCACAGGGCCATTTCCATGGTGGCTCGGGCCAAACTCAGACCCTCTGCCGCTTTTACCGCCGTCAGCAGTGACATCACTTCCTCCTCTGCGAGCCTGGACTTCATTGTAGAGCTACAATGTAAGAATTGAACGATAACCACCACTTTCAACATGTATAAAAACATTACGTACAATTACAAAGTATTTAAAGGACTGGTTTCACACCTGTGCAACATGCTCCATGTTTACACAACAGGCAGGTGCGATAAGTTTAGCCACATTGTTGCACAACATGTCCTATTTATGATGGGCACATGATATTCCTCTTGCTTATCGGGGAGGTTCCCCTTTCCCTTCATACTCTAATACTTTCCCTAGTCTCCTCTTTCACAGTGCATGTGAAAGAGTGTGCATGTGTACAAGTGTGTGTGTGTGTGTGTTGGGGGAGGGATGGTTGTTGAGCATGTCTTTCAGCTCATCGCAGTTTAATTAGCTTGTAAACATTTGTCTGTATCATAGCGCCACAGCAGACCATGAGGTCTAAGCTGCCAAAAGCTTTTCATGGAAAAGCATATACACATTCACAATATATGCATACATACTGCATATATGCACATATACATTATATACTGTATATGATGATTCTGCTGGAGAGGAGTTTAATTTGTTTAAATTGTGTTGTCTGACAGTGTGTGTGTGTGTGTGTGTGTCCCCTCTCCAGCAGAAGTGTCAACCCGTAACAAACCTGTTTACATATTCATACACTCCAGCATCACATTTGTGAGACAACTCTGTCTGACATTTGAGTCACTGATAGAAATGGGACTGATTCCAGAATTGTTTCTCTGATGTCGAGCTATTCTATTCCAAAAACATTATTAAATGTTTATAATACTTAAGGGCAGGCCAGAGTGGCACCCAACTAGAGTAATACGTAGCATGGCACACATTGTTTGGATACAGCGGTGGTTACTACTGGTGACTTGTACTGGATGTGTAACCAGGCCAGCTAAATACAGTTTTCCCAAAGGCATAATTGACACACTGGCATGCAGCAGTAAAAAGATCAACTAAGCTGCTTAATGGAAAGCAAGCTTGTTCTCAAGCTGGTTTGGCGATACCTTACCTCTTCAATTTTCCTCTGCATGTCCTGAAGCTGGTCCTCCCATTCCTGCATCTCAGAGTCAAAGCCGTCCAGGAGCTCTACTCTATCTTGTCCCCAGCCCCGGGCTCCATGTTCCAGCCCACGCTGCAGGTCAATGGCAGCCATGACACCAGGCCAATTGATTCCCAGAGGCTTTGTTCAATGGTAGTCACGTTGTGCCTGCTGTCACTTTTATGCAAAAGGTCACCTCAGGGTTATAGGGAAGGATGGGTGGGTTGAGAACACTGAAGAGAAAATAAAATGGAGAAAAGGAAAATTATAAAATAAATGTAGGGTTTGAATTCATGCATGTACACACAGCCATACAGGCTTATCAATTCGGCAGGTAGGGACATGAGTGACACGTGACGATATAACTGCTATCAGCTTGGTCACTTTAGCCCTCAATATTTTAGAAGCATTGTAAAAATATATATAGCGCACATTACCGTTACGCGTTCAGGAGTCGACCTCGTCACGCATAAAACGAAAACAGGACCATTAACGGCAGAAATGCGTCTCTTACTCAGTTTTTTAAATTCAATTTCAAGTGGGAACATGCGTGTTACGTGAAAATATAGCTATCAGCATGGTCACTTTAGCCCTCAATATTTTGAACGGAACATTGTAAAAAATATATATAAAGCATGCATTGCCGTTAAGCGTTCGGGAGTCGACCACGAGGCACAATTACGCACACAACGCACGCTGGGCCATTAACGGTCAGGCGTCTTACTGTTTTTTCAATCCAATTCAATTTTAATTTAAACACAACTTGCCTCCTAAAGCCGGCGCACCGACGTGCTAC
Organism: Amblyopsis rosae; assembly: GCA_025399935.1. NCBI lineage: Eukaryota > Metazoa > Chordata > Actinopteri > Percopsiformes > Amblyopsidae > Amblyopsis > Amblyopsis rosae. The sequence continues at coordinate 6,265 of JAODTR010003458.1, forward strand.
ATGCTGTCATGAAAATATATAGGTCACCCATCCATAATCACCTATATGTTTAATTAAGCAGAGATTATCTTGCGACCTGCAAATGTGAATATAATATCCTTCTCAAAAGCACGCGAATATTCGAGCCAATTCCCTCCCACTTGGTGATGTAACAGCAGGATTGCGATATTTATAAACCTGTAACTACGCAACGTTATGAATTTGTCCCATGCACAGTGGATGTGAGTGTGTTTTGAGAATGGATCAGACTGTGACACATATTTAATTAATAGTGTCCTGTATAATAATTTTGTATTAAACTCTCTAATTGGTCACGCCCTGTGGCAATTCAATAAAATACTGTATATCTAAGTAAAAAAAATATTCTGTTCATGAGCATTTAATTTCTCGTATTTCACAGATAATTTCAAGACACGCCTGTAAACCAACCAGTGTCCTTACCGTTTTCAAAAATATAATTCTCGGCGACTATAGAGTTCCGATATGTGCGCAAAGCGCGCGTCTTCGTCCACTTGTAGCCAAATCCACACGCCGGCGCTTTTTCCGTGGTTTTCTTCTACGTTAAGTTCCGCGTATTGGATATAAAAAGGGCTCCCTCCTTTTCACGCCTCGGTAGCTAGTTTAAGTCTGGAGCAGGTATGTCGACTACTGGGTAAAGTAAACAATTTCTGTTCCAGCGGGGTACCCGGACTTTATAGTGCGTCTGAATGTTTACGCGGGCTCGTCATTGGAGCCGGGATCATGTATCATAATGTCAAATTTATTCCAGCATTTGAAGTCTCCCGGACAACTGTCGTCACCAGCATCCTGTCTATAATTACTGGGGGCTCACGGAGAGAGGGAAAGTTTTTACATAGCTATTTCAGCTGCTGCAATCTCTTAGCCAATGGGCTTCTCTGTTGCTACTCTGTTTTAGGATGCTTGGCAGATTTGTCTTGTGACCAAGCTGAGGTGCAATTCATCTTTCCATCGGATGCCATATGTATGCATGTGACACTATGAATAAAAATGTGTCACAGTCAATAATCTATTTTTTAGGAGTGATAGTCTCATGAAGACAGCTGCCAGATAAATGCCTGGCATGACACGAAAATAACAAAACAAGCCAAAATGTAAATATATACACTATATATTAGATAACAGTCAGCTATATCTGGGACAAGTAATTAAATAAATGTGTGATAAAGGTAACGTTTACCACCCATTAGTGGTGCTTCACAGGCCATGGTCAGTACAGTGACCTGTACAGTATGTCCTTGTGTCATCCTGCACTGATGTTCAGGAGACACGTCACCTCTCAGCTGATTATGTCTATATGTCCAACAAGGATCACTGTGGGAATGCCAGAGCACCTGACCTTTGACCCGTGTCAATAAAATACAGGTTGATGATTTTAAATGGTCCCAAGGTGACCCCTTAAAACCGGCAGCAGGGATGTACACTGATGTGATCAAATAAGTGGTAATATTTAAATTTAACAGCACATTGTGATATACAAACAATAGTTTACCTTTCTGCTAATGTAACAGGGAGTCTGTAGTGGTGTAAAATATACAGTATTTCTGTATCAATTTATTAGAATGATCTGGAATCTCAGGTGTGGCCGTGCAACTCACCTTCCCAAGAGACCGTCGGGAAGAGAAGTGTGTTATGGGTAACGTAGACTCCAGCGTTCAAGCCTAGCCATGCTTCCTTCACTGTGTGACTGTGGCCATTGAGTATGTATGGGGCATTGTGGTAACCTTGGCAATGAATGTTGGGGGAACAAAAATCAACAGAGCAAAATAAAATAGCAAAAAGAAAATTAAACACAAACAAAGGATGGTGCTAAATATTGGACGTGTGCATCACAGAACAAAGAAAAGGGTGAAAAGAAAAACTAGTTTGAAGATGGTGGCGTAAGAAAGAGAGGAGAATAATACAAGAATGAGGATGAGTAAAATGATTGGCTGGAACATCTGCACAGAGGAAGAGGACAATAAAAACAACAAACAAAAGGAAGAGGAAGGATTGAGTGAGGAACATACTGTAAGCACGACTATTAATCAGTTGGAAAGCGTTGACCTGTCAGTCTCCCCTTAAGACACGGGTTCACGTCACACAAAACTGTTTACTGGATTCCCCCTGGGAATCAATAAAGGATTACACACGGGCACGCACGCACGCAAACACACACACACACACGCACTCTCTCTGTCGCTCACCGACAGCGGCTCCTCTGTGTCTCTGTGCTGGAGCTTGGGCACCTCCAGGCGGTCTATGAAGGCCTGCAGCTCCTTGCGGAAGGCCTTCATCTGGGCGTTGATGCGGTACAGCAGCTCTCGTTCCCTGAGCCTGCCGCCCCCCCTGCCCCTCGCCTCCTCCTCCTCCTCCTCCTCCAGCTCCTGCTCCTCCCCAAACCCATCCGCCCCCTCCCCATCCCCCTCCTCCTGGCCCCCGCGGCCGAACAGCAGCAGGTCGCCGTTGGAGACGCGCAGCCTCGCCGCCTCGGCGATGACGCCGGCCGTGTCGGCGATGAGCCGGTCGACGGTGCGCGCCAGCCTCTCCGCCTCCGCGCGGATGTGCGTCACCTGCTGCCTCTCCCGCAGGCTGAGCCTCCCGCCGGGCAGGAAGCGGGCCACGCCCGAGCAGGGGGAGGGGTCCTCTGGGCCCGTGGGCGTGTACAGGCCTCGTGTCGGCGTCAGGCAGCGGCCGCCGCTGTCAGTGCGGACCTCGTCCGGGTCGCTCTCCCCGCCCACGGGGCCCTCGCGCTTGCGGTGGGGGGGCAGCAGGCGGCCGGATGCAGCGTCGTCGTCACTCTCGCGGGGCCCGCCGCCGGCGTCACTGTCTGCGTCGCTGTCGCGGGGGCTGGGTCGCAGGGAGAGGTGGGAGGCCAGGTCGTAGCGCTGCATGTTGGAGAGCAGCACGCGGTTCTCGTACTGCAGCTGCATCACCTGGAGTGGGACGCACACAAACGCAGCTCTGGATTTAGCAAGCTAGCAGTGTCACTAGCAAGTTCGGAAACTAGCATGCTAACATGCTCCATTTTAATAATGCCCATAATATTCAAATAGCTGTGCTACTGCATGAGCCAGCAGTGGTGTTTGCATTTTGCCTGTCCTCTCTGGTGAAACCAACCGACGCTGTTTGTCACTGATGCTAATGTCAGACCTAGATGTCAAATTCTATAAAAAAACTAAATAAATTATGATGAAATATGAAATAAGATATGAATAACCATAGCACAAATGTATGTATAAAAAAAAAGTTGTTGCTTTCGTTGTACTTATATTTGTATTTACAGTATGCTAGGCTATCCCATTATTAGCCCTTGATTACATGTCTGCAGAATAGGGAGGGATCTGTGATGGTAACTAATTAAAGGCAGGGTCAGTCATTCTTGCTAACTTTGAGCTCAAAGTCCTCTGGTCAGCTTTGTTGATACCAGGATGTTCGCCACTTTGTTTCTCTTCCTATTTACAGTGTCAGGGCTGTGTAGAAGTATTACTTTTTTCAACATGCACAGGGAACGGTAAGATAGCGAAATGCGAGGAGATATTTGTTGAATTTGACAAAAAGTGTATTAGCATACATTTTGCTTGCAATAGTTGACTATACCTTTAACTATCAGCCAGTTAGAAGTGTATGTCACTATTACTAAACTGTACCTTTCCACTCAGGTCATTAATCTGCATCCTGGATGTCTTCAGCTCGTCCTGCAGGGCTTCCACCTTGGCCCCGTCAAGCACGGTGCCGCTTCCTCCCGCGGTGGCCCCGTGCCTGCCGCTTCCCTCATGGGTGCCGGCCTTGAAGCGCAGCTTGTTCAGCTCCGCCATCACCCTCTTGTTGCGCTCCTCGGCGTCCGCCAGGTTCCTCCGCAGCAGCTCCGCCTCGTCCTCCACCAATTGCAGCTGCTGCCGCAGCTCCGTCACGTCCTCCGCCAGGCCCCGCTTCGCCCCGCCTCTGCCCGCCGCCCCGCAGCCTCCGCCCCCCTCGCCTTCCCCTCGCAGGTCGTCCAGCTCGGCCCGCAGCCCGCGGTTCTCCACCTGTGACCAGGGAGAGTCCTCGGTGTTTGCATTCACACAATATTACAGTGTTTGCCCTTCATTGACCTATCCCAAGCCCCGCCCCTTTCTCTTGTCCTACCTAGTTACTGTAACTAGGTAGGACAAAACACCATAGAAAGCCATTACAGGAAAACAGGCAGTTGGAGAACATGCAAAAAAGGGCGGGGCTTGGGATAGGTCACTTCCGCAAATATTGTTTGCATGTCTACTTAAAATGAATATTCCACTAACATGGCTACATATTCTGATTTATACGTTGTAATGCTACAGCCTTTCAATAACGTACTGACCCTACAGAGATGTTTCCCTACTGCATTAATTCTCTAAATATGCATTAATGCTCTAAATATGGAAAAATGGAACATCATTTTGGACTATGGAGTATTCTGTTTCTGTTTTAAATGTGCTCTATAAATACGATTTATTATATTATTATTATTATTATTATTATTATTATAAAGTACTTTCTTTTTCATTAATTGTTTGTTTCTTCTTCAGCCGAGCCTCTTCCTGCACTGATTGGTTGCTATGCAGGCTCCATGGCAACCAATTAGCTAGTGAGTCATCCGTCTGTTGTTTCTTCTGAAGATGGCCGGTTTGCTTTGAGGCCAACATGATACAGCAAAACAGCATCAGTAACGGCTAGTCTAGTGGGATTAACGTTAGCCGTTCTTTACTGCTCTCACCTCCAGCTCAACAATCTTCCTCCCCAGGATGTTGGCTTCCTCCTCCACCAGTCGCAGGCGTAGCTTCAGCTCCGATTCGCGGGTGGTGGGCGGACCGCCGGCCTCTCCTTTGGGATGGGGACTGTCCAGATCCCCGTAGAAGGAGCGGTACTTCTGAAGCTCCTGCTCCAGGCGGTCCTTCTCCTTGTCGATTTTTGCCGCCTTCTTTCTCATAAGGACCGCCTCCTCTTTGATAAAGGCTAGCTGGCATTTGAGGTCCTCATTGTCTTCCTAGAAATGTGTTCAAAATGTGTCAATAATGTAGTCTAATCTTATCTTATCTTATCTTATCTTATGGGGTGATCAACACTACAGTAAATTCCCCACAACAATTTTGGAGTTAGTGGAGTTAGTTACCTTAAATTAGGTCAGGCAAAACCAATAAAATTATGAATTCATCAACCGACAGTTCCAAAAGGTCTCACCTCAGTCGGAGCTTGTACTTGTTTTTTTTCTGCCTTCTGGATGTCTTTGCTTCCTCTTCTCTTCTGAGACTAGTGTGACAAAATGTACATGATATTACTGGATGTCGGAGTTTTAAATGTATTTCTACATGTGCAACATGCACCTGATCAGGCCTGACTGACCGTACCTCTTTGGTTTTGTCTAGTTCATTCTGCAGTGCTTGCTTGTTCACCTCCACCTCTATTAGTTTCTGTCGTAGCTTCTCATTTTCATCCTCCGTCTTGGTGCGTTTTTCCTCTACGTTTTCCAGTTCGTGGTGCAGCCTGACCGATACATCTTTGGCTACCTGCGGTGGACATAGCGTGGTAAATGACAGCAGTAAAGCTCATATGCCTTTGACCTGGATTATATTAAGTGTATTTTTTTGGTAAACCATAGTAGAAAAATAAAAATGCAAATACAAAATACAAACACCCTAAAATACAAAATCACTAACGTACAACAACGTAACAACAGAATATTAAATTTTTTGCTAAATAGTAGTAGGCTACACTTGCACCATAAAAGGATTATGAAATGGGATGCTTAGACTGGTAGTGAATGTCCGTAATGTGAGTCAAAACATAGTTTCCATAAAGGTGTATTATTTTGCAATGACAGCCTTGCTCTCCTGTTGTTTAAAACACACATGCTCTCCACCCTGTACCTTGAGGTCTTGCTCCAGACTCCTTAGTAACTCCTCGTCGATTTCTCCTGTCTGGGCGTAGCGCAGCCGCTTCCTCTCGGCCTTCCGCAGACGATACTGCAGGATCCGACAGTTCTTATTGGCCCTCTCCAGCTCTCGCCTCATCTCCTGCAGCTGACAGGTGTCCTCTTCGTAGAAGGTGTCTCGCATCTCCTCCATCTCTGTCCTCATCTCCTCGATCTCACACTAACAGGTACACAGTATAGGTGCCGTGCTCAGGAGAACGCTTTACCAGCAGTGGCAAACACACACAAATCTCGTCTGATATGTTGTTTTAAGGGATTATTTTAGGGATTACATGTGTTTTCTGGAGGCATAAGCATCTTAAACTGCATATACATCTTAAAAGAGTATTCTATTCATTTTCTGAAGACAAATTGGGATTGATTCTGTTTGTACTTAGTACAGCTAGTGTTATTTAGCTAAAGCTTTAGTTCTATTGGTTTGAGATTGGAGGATCTTCTGTGGACATGGAGAAATTCAATGAAGACAGATACATTACATCTCTCTCTCTCTCTCTCTCTCTCTCTCTCTCTCTCTCTCTCTCTCTCTCTCAGTAGCCTAATGACAC
>JAODTR010003459.1:0-12755 GCA_025399935.1 Amblyopsis rosae
CATACCAAACTCACGTTCCCAAAATAACAACATTAACAAAAACATAAAATGTGACCATACATTTGGTGTGCGTCACATATAGGCCTACATCCTAATAGTCTATGACACCCAATTCACAAACAATATGGCTCCCCCACATAGATAATCCCAATTTAAACACTGTAGGGTTGTAATATGACAATAAGGCAATTTCAGCACAACCAGACATACAGTACTGTACTACATTTGAATGTGAACAATTAGTACAACATATTTACTTTAAATAAAGTTGAGGTATATGCTATTTGCTTTTGCATTGGATAGTCACAGATAAATTACTTTTAATTGAATTGTTTTATTCACCAAACCTTGTTAAAAAAAGTATATATTTTGAATATTCAGACACAACATGAGAATATGTTAAAAAATTAATATTAGATGTATGTCTATAATACAAGACTGTGGTATGTTCCTGCACAAATGCTTTAAATACACTAGGCCTATTTGACCTCATACTGCATAACCACAAACAATAAATAATCATATAACAACGATAACAACCCCACCACTACATGGGTATTGTTTATACTGGCAAATGGAAGCAGCGTTTAAAACCCAATAAAATAAGTTATAAACAGCAAATTGTCTTTGATTATTAAAACTGGTTCTTATCTGCAGATTCACACACACACACTACCAACGTCCATGTTGTTCTTTACTCAGACCTGCTTGAGCTGGAACGGGGATGTGCGCCAAGAGCGCTGTGGTAGCACGTGAGAGGCCGTTGTGTATCAGTGTCATTTTCCAACAAGGGGTCTATATTAAGCCAGAGGCAGGGGTGACTGAGGGGACTGGCTGGCACAACACACACAACCACACTCCACTGTTTGGCCACCTGCTTGCTTGTATACCCTTTTGCATTTGCGGCGCTGACATCTTTCGTTTTACATAGACAGGCTGGGTGAGTAGTTGGTGCCTTTCTTTTTAGGATTAGGAACCATTAAGGAGGCCTATACATAGATATGGCCACCGCATATGCATTGGCGGCGCCAGCAGAATTGTATTGGGGGTGCTGTGGGGCGGCATATGTCTAATCACAGCTGCCTACTAATATCCAGTATACTTGTATGTCATATAGATATTATTGTGATTTCAGGAATAGACCATGCAGGGCTTAAGGAACCATTCTCTGTGATACTGAGCACCATATCATGCTGGGTAGTGAGGTATGAGCACCATGTGTCAGTCTGAGCTCCTAGAGACTAGGCTTGGCCTCAACAGTCCAGACCCAGTAGTGAGAGAGGCACACGTCATGGTCCACGACTATCTTGACTACGTAACTATGGGAGGGGCCTCCGTGGTGCCTTCCCCAACGCCTTGCTCCGCAGCCCTGCGACACGCCGGAGACGAGCTCCTTGCACGCTTCCCCATCTTCTTCCGCCGCTGGCCGCGGGTGTTCCAGGATGTGACGGAGAGCACGGCATGCCCTGTGCTCATGTCAATTCTAGACGAGCACTTCTCACACGCCGCCACTGGAGGGCATCGCAGGGACCTTGCCTGGAGCGCAGTGTTGTCAGTGTATGTGCTGGCCGGCCAAATGGCCCTACATTGCACTGAGAAGGGCATGCCAAGTGTCCTTCCCCAACTTAAGGAATGCGTGGGAACCTATGTGGAGAGAGTCATCTGCCCCGAGATTCGTGACAAGGGTGGCTGGGTAAGTCTTCACTACTAAGGAATAAGCTCCACAATGTACAGTACAGTATCATGGTGTGTTGCAGTTGCACACCTCCAACCAACATCCTTTCATGTTCAGACTAGCCATTGTTGTTCATCTCTAATTCACTTCCGATTGTTTCTCTGAAACATACAGTATTTCTTCTGCATCTGCAAAGCTGATTTCCATCTCGTATGAATTCGCAAAATCCTTATGTTCTTTGTTGTAATGTTTACATTGGTGTGTTCCAACATAAATAGTCTACATCATATTGTTTGCAAACTGCAATAGCTGGAGTTACCCACTAGCTATAACAAAACTGTTTTTGTGAAACACTGGAACCCACAATGGATGTGTTTGTGTGAGGACTTATTTCACAGGAAGGTGTAACAGTTATGCCCCTCCAACCACACCTGCACCCATCTTTCTTCCCCTCCCAGCAGTCATACAGCCTCCGTGAAAGTCGTTTCAAATCATTAAAACTGAGCTTGGCAAGAGATTTTGAGTTGTGAGGTTGCCATAACGCAATCAGGGACTGTGCCTTTAGACAATCATACATTTTTGTCAAATTAAATTAAAACTACAAACTAAAATGAATAATGCTATGTATGTGTTAGGTAGTTTGTTGAGATTATATGTGCGTTCTGAAAGAAGTTTATATTACATCTAATACTGTATGCATTCAAATAGATTTTTTCTGACTTGGCAGAGTGGTTTTGTGTCACGCTTTGGGAAGAAGAAAGACTTGGAGAGTCAGGTGAAGACGGTGTGTACATGGACCCTGTACATCTTGGCAACGTGCATACTCTCATATTGTGTGTGGAAAAAAATGGCCTTAATCAACACTGCCATCTGCTGACCAATTTTGGAAATGGTATTTACCATAGATAGCGTTTTGAAAGTTTGCAATGCAGACTGTACGCAGATCTATTAACACACCATTTTGAAATTACTTGAATTGAGAGGCGATCTGCACTGGCAGAAAATGTTAAGAACTGTCAAATACTAACCTTGAGCAGCTTACTATGAAAGTGATACTCACCCTCAGATAAACTAAGTGCTTAAATTAAGTGCTTAAGATACCATGATTACAGATTAGCCAGACTTTTACAATAAAGCCTTGTTCTGATTTATGCATGTCACAGAACTGAAGCCTGATTATTCCTATTGAATAGGAAGCATACTCACAAAACACTATTTCAGGGGTACTGCAGCTGTTGCATTCCCCTTTAAAGTATTAAACTTGTTTAAGGTCACACCCTACCTATAAAGGAAGTCATTTAGTCATCTTTGCAAATGATTTGACAATAACCAAACTAGGTAATCCTTTAAAGTTTCTCATACTATAAACAGCATTTTATTTCACTTCCATCATTGTACTTAACACACCACTGTATTACCTACAATTAGAATGCATAAAATGTAATTACATCAAAACCAGTAAAATGACACGGTGCAAAAGTTTATTGCAAGTTGTGGTATAGACAAGCAAATGCTGACAGACCATTTCATAAATGGTACAGAATAGAATAACAATATTTTGCCCAGCTCCTCAAAAGCTACTTCAGCTGTCAGAGGATGAAATGAGCTGCGATATGGGAAACATCCCAACATATCAAGATGTAAGCGCGACAGTTTTGCTTGCAACAACGCAATTAATAATTAGGCCAACTCTTCCTCACCCTCTTCTTCAAACTCTCCCTCTTCTTCGGCAGTGGCATCCTGGTACTGTTGGTACTCTGACACCAGGTCGTTCATGTTGCTCTCTGCCTCAGTGAACTCCATCTCGTCCATGCCCTCGCCGGTGTACCAGTGGAGGAAAGCTTTGCGCCTGAACATGGCGGTGAACTGCTCTGAGATGCGCTTGAACAGCTCCTGGATCGCTGTACTGTTGCCGATGAATGTGGCGGCCATCTTGAGGCCACGGGGCGGGATGTCACACACAGCAGTCTTGACGTTGTTGGGGATCCACTCCACGAAGTAGCTGCTGTTCTTGTTTTGCACATTGAGCATCTGCTCGTCCACCTCCTTCATGGACATGCGGCCACGGAAGATGGCTGCCACGGTGAGGTAGCGGCCGTGACGCGGGTCACAGGCGGCCATCATGTTTTTGGCATCAAACATCTGCTGGGTGAGCTCTGGCACAGTGAGGGACCGGTACTGCTGGCTTCCTCTGCTGGTGAGGGGGGCAAAACCAGGCATGAAGAAGTGGAGACGCGGGAAGGGCACCATGTTGACAGCTAGCTTGCGCAGGTCCGCATTTAGCTGCCCGGGGAACCTAAGGCATGTGGTGACGCCACTCATGGTGGCGGAGACTAGGTGGTTGAGGTCGCCGTAGGACGGCGTCGTGAGTTTTAAGGTGCGGAAGCAGATGTCGTACAGCGCTTCGTTATCGATGCAGTATGTCTCGTCCGTGTTCTCCACCAGCTGGTGGACTGACAGCGTGGCGTTGTAGGGCTCGACTACTGTGTCCGACACCTTGGGCGACGGCACCACGCTAAATGTGTTCATGATGCGGTCAGGGTACTCCTCACGGATCTTGCTGATAAGCAGGGTGCCCATGCCAGACCCGGTGCCTCCACCCAGGGAGTGGGTGAGCTGGAAGCCCTGTAGGCAGTCACAGCTCTCGGCCTCCTTGCGGACAACATCGAGAACAGAGTCAACCAGCTCAGCTCCTTCTGTGTAGTGGCCCTTGGCCCAGTTGTTACCGGCACCACTCTGGCCTGTAGGAGGGTTACACGTCAGCTCTTGACACATGAATGACACGCCACTTTAAAAGCAGCCACTTACCAAAGACAAAGTTGTCTGGTCTGAATACCTGGCCAAAAGGCCCTGACCTCACAGAGTCCATTGTGCCTGGCTCAAGATCGACCAGGACAGCACGGGGAACATACTTGCCACCTTAATTTAAAGAAATGTATTTAAATTTAAACTTAAACAGACAAACAAATTAAGGTATTTATTCCCTTCTCTCCTAAAAACAGACTTACCAGAGGCCTCATTGTAATAGACATTAATCCTGTCAAGCTGCAGATCACTGTCCCCATGGTATGTTCCAGTTGGGTCAATGCCATGTTCATCACTTATTACTTCCCAGAACTAAAGAAACATATTATACAAGTTTTAATAATTGCAAAAGCAAAAACTGTAAACTCACTTTAATAAACGGATGTTACGCTATCAACGGAAGTACCATCTACATCCGCTGGGGTAAGAAAATAAAAAACGGGCGCGGCAGTGGAGCAATGTATTGTGGGGTTGGGGCAGATAAAAGGGGGGGGGGTGGAGACGCTATTTCGTTGTTGTACAAAAAATAGAAAATAATTAAAAGTCAATTTGTGCGATTTAACAGATCAAGATTAATGCATAATAATTAGTTTTCATGTTACATAAAGACACAAACTACACTTAGGATCATTTATGATATCGCGTTATTGTCCGCATTGCAGTGGTCAATTCATTTAAGATAAGCTTACATTTCAGACGTCCTTTAGATCGAAACAGACGTCCTATATTAGATCGGACGTACTGGCTACCAACTTCTTATCAGCTAAAAACATTAATTTATGGACGGTTTAGTAAACTTTAGAAAACTACCCGATACAATAGACGACAAATCAATGTTACGTAGGCTAAACAGCATTTACTACAATAGTCGCTGGGTGTGGTTTTACAGACAAAGGACAAGATTCCATTATATTGGCTTCGAAATATTCGAAACAATTGATGCTTAGGATCAAATAAATTACTTACTTTGGCACCAATCTGGTTACCACATTGCCCGGCCTGAAGATGGACAATTTCCCTCATTTTGTTTAGATGTTAAATTGCTGTCTCTACAAAAACCACAGACACGGAGCGGACTATATTCTGTGCTAGCGAAGAATGGACGCTCACTTTTTATATGCCTGGATTGAGACCGCCCTGTGATATTTAGAATATTGGATGCCTATTGGCTAATATTCACAAGCCCCACTTATAGACACACGATTAGACGAATTCGAATTAGGTAATTTTTTGTCATTGGAGGATTGGAATTGTCGATCAGATTTAACATGACGTGTGGCTTCGTTGATGTCCTACTTCCTCCACCGTGGCCAAGCAAAATCTGACAACCAAAGCAGCTTTCATACATTATCTTATTTAAGGACATTATATTTTGTGGCATGGAAGGTTTGACAATATTATTCAATCAAATAAAAGCATGGTATATTGTAAGCACAACGCGATTTCCCTCTCTCACAATCCACGTTTTACGTTTAGTCCACATTTACAATATGATACAATTTAGCCTGTAGGTAATATAGGCTACATTGTAGCATGTTGTAAATGTCTTACATAGGGCATGTTTTGTCAGCAAGGAAAATGTATTTGATAACATTTAGCCAATGCATTTTACATAGAAAACCCTTCCACTGCTTCAGTATTGTTACAAGTGTTGCAGCCACACCTAAGCCATTGAGCTGGTGCTTTTATGTCGTAATAAAGCACTATATGCCTAATCAAACAGCTTCACATCCTTCTAAAAGTGTATGTGAAACCTTTTGCTCAACTTGAAATACGGACATTGTCAAAAAGAATGGAATGATGTTAGCTTCAGAAGGTGGGGGAGGGGTGGTGAATTAGCTGTGGAATGAGGCCAGTTTGTCTTATTAAACGAACCTGAAGGCCAGGCAAGAACATAGCAGTGACACTAGTGTTCATGCATGGGCACAACAGTTGCTGTGGTGGGGTGATCTGTGCAATTTGTTGGTTCTCTGAGGAGTGGCTGTATTGTAGGCATTAGAATAATGCTTACTACACTATACCATGCATACCAGGCACTTTCATGTCGATTTGTGCTGTATTGACTTCACTGAGCTGACTGAACAATGATTTACCAAAACAATGGCACTGGTTTTTACTTCATTGTGGAAAAATATTGTTACATGTTTTGCTTGTAATACTGTGTGTTGCCAATTCTGCTAGCTACAAAATGTATTTTCTGTCTCCATTTTCATGGCATAGAAAGGGGTCTTAATTGTGTACATTTATCTGGCTATCTTGAGCTAGTTCTCTTGCAGTATACTACACATTTAACCATGAATTTCCTGTTTTGTGTCATGAGTCATTTAGTCCAGTTAGCACCATGGTGCGTTAAGGTAACATTCAACTACATGAGCCCATTCTTCATCAAGCTGAGCTGGCCTAGAAACCTGCTGAAGAGACAAACGCTGAATCTTTACCAAGACAAAGGAACTGTAAGTACATTAATTCTGTTCTTTCAGTCTTTTTTCTACAAAAATAGAGATTATATTATATTGCTGTTAGTAGACATACTGTACATCTACATCTATACATACATATTGTTTAATTCACATTTTCATCTGAATATACATGCAGTTGAATGAAGATAGGCAGGGTGTGTCTGCATAAGTGAATACCAGGATTTCGGATGAAAGCATCTCTTTGATATTTATTCATTGTGTTCCTTTGTAGCCCATATGTTCCAACTAATGAATAATGTATGTGCTTGTCTTTAAGAAGAAGAGCTCTAAGTGGTTTGGAGTGAGTTGGACATCTGCATTAAAATGGGCATCTGTGTGGAGTTTGTGGAATTTTTAAAATGTAATAATGATAACGTGAGTCAGTTATGTGTTTATTGTAATGCATTCATACATTATTAGCTGAGGTATAGTAGTATACCTCTATGAGGAAGTATGGCTTCTTTTCACTCAGCATGTTTGAGGACACTGCGGTATTCAGCACTACCAATAGCTCGCTCAGTGTTATGCAGCTCTGAGCAATTGAGGCTGATACAGCCGTCAGCACATTTCTACGTTTTACATGTTTCGTAATAAATACATTATTAGTAATACATATTAACAGAATATAGGTCTACATTCTGGGTAAATACACAGTTGTAATTCCATCCATCTATCCATCTTCATCCGCTTATCCGGAGTCGGGTCGTGGGGGCAGCAGCTCCAGCAGGGGACCCCAAACTACCGAGCCACATTATCCAGCTCTGACTGGGGGATCCCGAGGCATTCCCAGGCCAAAGTGGAGATATAATCTCTCCACCTAGTCCTGGATCTTCCCCAAGGCCTCCCCGAGCTGGACGTGCCTGGAACACCTCCCAACGGAGGCACCCAGGGGGCATCCTTACCAGATGCCCATACCACCTCAACTGGGGTAAGGACTCATTCCCTATGCGGAGCACACACTCCATCGGTTTCCTGCTGAGAACCATGGCCTCAGATTTAGCAGTTGTAATTATTAACTATAAAACTGTTTTTTTTACTATTCTTGAAATTGTTTTCTAAGAACAGAATGTATTGTTTCACTGTTGGGTCATCTTTTCATGATGCTATAAGGCTGTCGAAATAATTTGCTTTGCAAATAACCAGCTTGGCCACACCCTGGCATATGTTAGCAGATGTCCCTGTTTTATACAATTTACAGCCATAAAGAAACAAGAGCTAAGTACTGCATAGCTTAGGCTAGATTTAGATCAGATTGAATAGCATTATTCACATATTGGTATTTAAAATCTAAATATATATATTATTGTGTAAAGCCGGATACAGAAATGTATCAACAATGGGGCAACACGATAGCACTGTGGCCTCACAGCAAGAAGGTCCCAGGTTTGAAACCCGGTCGTCCCTGCCTTTCTGTGTGGAGTTTGCATGTTCTCCCCGTGTCTGCGTGGGTTTCCTCCGGGTGCTCCGGTTTCCCCCGCTATCAAGAACATGTCAGGTTCACCCTCCAGTCAGTGCCATCTGACCATTGACACTGGCTCCAATCTGGAGTTGGTCCCCGGGCGCTGCACAGCGGCTGCTCACTGCTCCCTTGAGGGATGGGTTAAATGCAAAGGATGAATGTGACAATAAAAGCACCTTTACCTTACCAATGAAGTATATTATTTCTGTGTAGAATCACAGTGTGAGTTAATTGAAAAGATGTGTTGTTTTTGTATTGAATGAAATAGACATTGACCATGTATTTGTGTATGTGTAAATACTATACATATGAACCACCAGCCAACCACATAGCAGCCATTATAAATGTCAGACAAACATTAAACATAGAGACAATAGACTATTGCCATTCATCATGATGTGAGACAGACATGCGGGGTCATTGGGGTGGGGTGGGCAGCTGTTGGACAGTAACAGCTGGGCTCATGTACAGTATGTCTGCTTAGTAGATCCCTGATTCATTGGCATGTCAGATTACAGTCTCCCCACAGCAGTAGGGCTCCACAAGCCTCTAGTCTGCATCATACCACAGGCTTGCCAAACAATGAATTCATTTGAATTCAACTCACAGAGAGATAGTATCAGTAGGTCAACTCATAATGGCTACATTTGTGTTTTTTGAGTTACACCCAGGACTGGCATTGTACAAGAGATGTGACAATTGATGGCTATGTTAACATATGCGCCCATATTCTACTATTGTCCCAAGTACCCTATGACAACATTCCCAGCTGGGAATATATCAGTATCTCCAATAATAGCGGAATAATAATGGAAAATGATTGTGTCTAAAATTGCCAATCATATTGTGTCATTTTTAATAATCTAGATATGAATAATGACTAGTGAGATATTCAGAACAATAGTGGAAGAACTACACACATGCTTTAAGTTTCTGTCTGCTAAAGTATGTGTGGGTGGTGCGTGTTTGCCATGGCTCCTCTCCAGAGGGTTGACTCAGGAAGCTCAGCTGATGAGACAGTCAATAGAGCTCATCAACTCTCTCTCTAGGGGAAGTCCACTCTGCTCTCTGGATATTGTGTTAAAGAAATACACTAGTTCCACATTGTTAAAGGATCTAGCGATGACATATATTATAGTCTGATGTATAGGTTACATATACACACAATACTAGTAAAGTCACTTGTCCTAAAAAACACATACCAATTTATTGCTCTTGCACAAGTTTTTAGAAGATTAACAACATGGTATTTATTGGTACTGGTCATTTTATTTAGACATACACTATATGATATATTTTAATGACTGAATGATATGTGTTAATAGACAATGTAGCGTTTTTTTAATTAGCCCTGCATGATACCATTATTCTAACAGAATATTTTTTACTTCTTGATATCTATGTAAATTCTGTACAGATAACTACATCTATAAGATATAAATATAAAATGAGATCTATAAACAAATAAATCTATAAACTATGTCTATCTCCCACCAATCTCTCGTTTCATTTTTGATTTTCAAGTTTTATCAACGGGCACCGACCAAAATGCCTCTGGCCATTTGGTGGTTTATGGTATAAAGTGTCTCCTGTCAGTCTCATCCTCCTCCGTCCATTAGCACTTGATATGTCATATAAGCAGATCTCTGCTGAACATGTGATGCATTAAGCTTGGCTGACTTTCCGGTAGTGAGGAAGTCGACATTCTTAGGCTGTTAGCCATTTAGCATCTGGAATCTGCTGCAGTGGTTTACAAAGTATCCCATGATAGATGGTGACAGACATGTGGTTCATCCAATCACCAGCAATATATTTTGTTCTTATCCAAACAGCTCATGATGTAGTATAGCCTACATGCCAAAGCAAATTAAATATAAGTTATCAGATTCATCTGGTTCAACTACCCAGTCTAGTACACACCCTGAAGTCATTTAAAATAACATTCTGTGGGTATATACTGCCGTCTCGCGGCTGGATATAGACTTGATTTAAAGAGATATAAATGTATATCTTGCCCACATGCGCTAATGCCATGAACACACCTTATGAACTCATAAGATTATTGGATGAATGTTTAATTTGATGGTATTTCGTCAATACTAAAAGTTGCAACTTTATTGCATATACTTCAATCAATTAAAAATTAAAAAATAAAACATTATTGAACATCCTTAGACATTGCTATACGTGATTCAATATGAAGACAAAGAAATCATGAGTTGAGTTGAGGACAAGGTTCTGTTTACATTAGATGTTACCTGCTCATTCTGTCTCTGTGACAGCTATAAACAGCACAGCCTTCATGCTGTAAAGTGATACAAAATAATGGTGAGGCCTATAGTATGCAGGAGGAATTGAATTGGAAATGAAAACATATTGCTTTATTACAGATGCAAAATAGCATTTGGGAATACTTTCACAGGGAATTATGATGCATTAAGCTAATTTATTGGAATATGTGCAAATGTACAATGTGGTGCTTTTTTGTGTGAAGGATCACATTGCAAAACCACTGCATCGTTAAAGTAATTTCACAAGGGCCTGTAAAAATATTTCAAAATATCTGCAGTTTCCTGACCTCAGAAAATTTGTGGTATGACCTATTTACTATATATACATTTTTATTTTATTTTATATTTTATTATAGAGGATTAACCTGTTTTTCAAATTCTCAAAGTCAATAACATTGATTGGTGTGTATAGGATAGGGCTTCTAAATGCACTGAAGAAGAAAGCAGTATGTTACCTAATGGAAGGACGTTCTTCTCAAAGTATCCCGGCATATTCATATTGCCAGCAGGTCTGTACTGCCCCACCACAAACATCTTCCGGCCATCAGTAGCAAAGCCTACCCCGACCTTGGTGGTGTCTTTCCACACCACCTGGGTGAAATGGCCTGGGGAATAAGCAGAGACATACTATGTTTTCTACCCTATACTCAATATGAACTGCAAGTGGCACTAGTTAAATGACTAGTAGGATTACCAGTGGTGCTGGAAAATCCAGCTTGGTCCCATTTGTAGTCTTTCACCTCGGCATACCAAGAGTCCACAGCGGTCTTGCCTGTATTACATAGATGACAGAGAGATAACATTGCACAATAAAGAATGTATGCTATATTCTCACTATAGATAATACAGAAATGTAAAATGCTACACATCAAAACGATATCAATAGATCAAATTTACCAGTTACTTTAATATTGCCGAAAGCATAATAAACATTTTCTCCATCTTTGGAGTCACGGTGCTTGAGCTTGTTGGTTGACAGCAGGTGGTTGGCCCACTGCTGTGCCGAGGCAGTAAGTTCACTGCTGAGAGTGAGTGGTGGAGTTTTGTGCTTTGCCCTGTATGCATTGTGGGCATTGAGGAAGTCATTTTGAAAGGTTTTATCTGTTTTTATAAATGAAACAAAAAACTAGTTCAAATCATTTTAAAACATTAGTTTTATGGTGATTCGAATATATATTTGTTTACCCAACAATATTAAATAATTACTGTCTAAAACAATAATGGCTTGACAGTGGAACAAAAATGTGACGTAAACGTTTTAATGCCATACTAACCTGCCATTGTTTCTGATGTTTCACACGCTGAAATGAAAAAAAAAAATCTTAATAATACAGTGATATATTGTGTCCATTATGTTTAACAACTTTGAGTGTTCATAATGTATTATATAATGATAAAGTTTAAGAAAATAGTAATTATTCTTTTAATTTAATACTTTGGTATTATGGTTACTATACTTTCATAGTAATATTATTATAATTATAATAATTACGCTATAGAAAACCATTAACAGTTCATACTGCATACTCACCATATGAGTGTGGAATGTGTCCATATGAAGATGCTGTTTGTCAGCAACATTTTATATATGCGCAGGGACTACTTCCTCCGAAATACAATGCGTAGGAGGAGACAGACACACCTTATACAGTTGCAAATATCATTCTGTATCTCTCTATCTTTTGTGCTTTTACTGTACATACCATAAATGTCAGACCATGCTTTGAGTGTGCACACCATGCAAATTAGAAGAAAAAAAGATGCAGCACGCCAATAAAGTTCTGACATTAGGCTAATCTACATCTGGTGTTATATTGCAGTATTTTACCTAATACCTCCCTAAACTGACACGATGCTAACAATATATGTAATAATATGACTAATTATGACTTGCAGAAACACATTTTACAAAGAGGATATGCTTACACAAATAATGAATGCCCTAAAGCAGTGGTCCCCAACCCTGGTCCTCGGGGACCGCTGCCCTATATGTTTTAGATGTCTCCCTGCTCCAACACAGCTGATTCAAATGACTAGCTCGTTATCAGGATTCTAACAAGTCATTC
>JAODTR010003460.1:0-12754 GCA_025399935.1 Amblyopsis rosae
TCAGCACTGCATGTGAATCACGAAGATTCTAGAAAACAGAACATTTTCAAAATGTCTTGTACTGACTACAAAACCAACGTTTTTTTGGAACAGTGGCCATTTTCAATTTACTTCAGGCATAAGGAAATAGGAAAACACACTTTAAACCCAAGGACAGAGAAAAAGTTAAATTTTGTTACGTAGTG
Source organism: Amblyopsis rosae (assembly GCA_025399935.1). NCBI lineage: Eukaryota > Metazoa > Chordata > Actinopteri > Percopsiformes > Amblyopsidae > Amblyopsis > Amblyopsis rosae. The sequence continues at coordinate 186 of JAODTR010003460.1, forward strand.
TAATCAAGGCAAATAAGGATAAATAAGGATAATTTTAAAATATATTCATTTTTTTAAATCTTGGCGCCTTATATAAACCATCATGTTTGTTAAACTTTGAAATATCTATGCTAAACAATTATATTTGACATAGCAAACAAACACACAGATGATGGTTTATATAGACCGCCTAGATGAAAATGAATATGTTTAAATTATCATTATAGTATTTCACTAGATTATAATTAGTCATTTTTGGCACGACACCGGACGCCCTTCTTTGGGCAGGCCGGGGCACCGCCCGGCTATGACGTACACTACGTCTGCTTAAAGAGTGTTCCGCCCCTTGTTAACTTCTAGCGAGGCACACGACGTTTTTGCTTGTTTCCGTGGAACCAGTAACAAACCAGGTATGAATTTTAGGGCCAACATTTAACTCGGATAAAAAGAAAAAAAAATCTAAAAGATATAAGGTAACTTCAAATCAAAATGAATATTATTCAGTCGAAACACGTTATACCTGCAGCAATCGGGGGTTACTTTTGTTTTCCTCAAAATGGAGTCGACGACAGAGCCAGACTACCCGACTCTTCTCAAATACCTATCGGCTTGAATCCACATGGGGATATGACTTCCACCCACATCTCTAACCGACCCAAGGCTTTGGATGTAAATACCAGTACATCTAATAATGGAAAAATATTAAGGGACTGTACAGATGAAGTCGACGACGGCTCTCTACCGTGCTCCCCGGAGATGCAGCCGGACATTGATTTCCCCCCTTCCAGTTCAGCCGGGGATGAGGTGTTGGTAAATGATACGAGGGAACTTATTAGCACATTTCTTACAGATTTTGTGGGACTGACTCAATCACGCAGGAAGGAAAGCAAGCCTATGACCATCATGAAGAGAGTTGTGGCTGATGTACTTGAAAAACATCGATACACATACAATGGTGAGTACGGTACCGTAGTATTTGGTGGATTTTAATGCAGGAGCACCACTACCGCTAGTGAAATATTAACCAGAAACATGCAAAATTCATAATTTAATTTAGTATTATCTGGATTTAGGCATGGGTTTTGTGGGACTTGCATTGCCAGCAACAAAGGTTTCTCATTTTGATTCCTTAATGATTAGGTATGCTCAACAAACTGAACTTCGACGAATACGGAGACAACATGACTTTTGTCACAGCGGTAGCCAAGAACCTCTTCGCAGATGGAACCACCAACTGGGGTCGTATCACCAGCCTGGCGGCCTTCGGAGCAGTTTTGTGTCAACACTTGAAGAAGCTCGGGAAAGACCATTGTGTTATGCCAGTGGGTCAGGAAATCTCAGAATATCTAATTCGCTATCAACGTGACTGGCTGGTCAAAAACAACGCATGGGTGAGTTATGACTCAATGTTGGCATGCATGTGGTTAATTAAGCAATGTGATGAGACTTACTGCCCCCATATTTCCATGTAAGCACCAATTTTGATGTTTTTTTTTTTTTGTTTGTTTTTTGTCTTCACAGGATGGATTTGTAGATTTCTTTCAAGTAGCAGACCCAGAGACCACAGTGAGAAACACCCTCATAGCCGTTGCTGGATTTGCCGGTCTAGGGGCAACACTTGCCTTTTTTATCAGGTGAATTGATTGGACACAGAGACATTTTGGGACGAATGCAGACGGATGTGAACATTGCTTTATCATCAAGACGTCGTTATTATAGGCTGGACTGCACTCTCAGTAAATCAGGATATGCATCAGAAACCAGTAGCCCGCTTTTTAACACACAATCTCACACATATTTTCTAATTCATGTAAATATGTTAAAATAAAATCTATGAAGTTCTGGCCATTAAATCCTATTTTTGGATTAGCAATGGCAAGACGGCTAATTAACCCCCCCCCCCCCCCGCCTTTTTTTGATTTATACAAATTCTCTTTTTTTTTTTTTTTTTTTTGCTGCCTTGCTTGTCTATGGATTTTCCAGTTTACCTAGGAGAGAAGTAAGGTGTATTTGTTTGCTTCCTGGTTATGAAAATGCTGAGGTTCTGGGTGCTGCCAGGCAAACATTCATGATCTGTGAAAGCATCAGCCAAGATGCATGATATTGGAAGCCCTAACAAATAATGTAGATTGGCACAGTGATTCTGGTCAGCACCAAGGCCCTTACCACACAACGGCAACAATTAAATTCACCATAGTTATATCTAATGTAGGCAGGTGTAGATTAAATAAAACATTAAAATATAGCAAAATATCACAGACTCGCCTAATTTGAACAATTTAGAGATGTGGCCATTTTTATTTTCTGGTTTTTAATCAGTCAATAAAGCAGAAGCATTATTGTTGCCCATGTCTATTTGATACTGTTCTATTGGCTAGAAAGGATTGCACAAAGCAGAAGTTAACAGTTGCATATGCAACTGCACTAATTTATGGAGGCCCATGTTTGTTCACATGGTGACGCACTGGGGCTGCTGTTTCTTAGAAATACCATATGCTGTTGTGGTAACCACATATCTCTATCACACATATGCCTGTATGTATCTACCACTTCCTAGTTGCTGAGAAGGCTGGTGCACAACATTATTGCTAAACATCTAGAGGCCTTACATGTTAGAGAAGTAGTGGCAGCAATCATTTTATACTCAACTGTCCCCCGACACCCCATAATATCTTAGTTTCCTGGATGTAGGGTACCTACATCTACAAAAGAAAATTATATTTTTGCTATTCAACATTAAGTCCATGTTATCTAGTTTTCTGTTGGACATCCTCAAAAATTCTGAGTAGCCTCACTGTTTTGTAACATAACTATCCAAAAAGATGGCGTGTGATCACTATAAAAAGCTTTTACTTGGAGGAATTGCATCAACCGCTCAATATGGTGCAGTTATGAATGGATTCCTTTTATGTTCAATGTAAATATGCAGGAATACCCCTGAAGCATCATTACAGGAAGTTGTTTGTTTGGAAATGTAAGGCATGTGGCACTCCTTTTACTCCTCCTACATCAATTGGATAGTTATGTCAAACAGTGAGCTTGGGCAGAAATGTTGGTTTCTGGGCGAGTTCTTCTATGTTATGTTTAACTATGTACCCATGCATATAGTGCTAGGCTTTATTAATGGTGCTGGATATTGAAGGCCATGGTTTTGCATTAAATAGCCTGTAGAATCGAATTATTGTGGCAATACATTTGTATGTAGGCAAATCTGACTTGCCATTCAGGGGGTCAAAGTACATGAATCATAGGCCATGAAATGAATGAGCGTACCATAGGGCCCCTCTTTGCATGCGTAGTCTAGAATAGAAATGTAAAACATTTTAGGTATTCCAATGACATTATGATAAGGGGCTGGTTCAAGCTTTGGCAACTGTCTCAAATATGAATTGGAGCCTTTCTAAGATCTAATTTATTTGATAATGAATGACGATGGGGTGTTTAATGGATCATGTATTTTGTGTCCGGCTCGCCCAACCTACAGTAAGCGTCCCAGGCATGTTGCCCCACCAGCTATGCCTGCTGCACTATATGACAGGTAGCTATAACTATTGTGCATTTGCATTGTGGTACTTTCAATAGCCTTTAAAGGTTGAGTCCACCCACCTATTGCCTGTATTATATTATAATCTATGTTCAGACAGCAAAAATAAGACATGTCATGTCTTATTCCTGTCATGGTTGAGAGAGAGAGCACATTGCATTAGATGCTAGGATGAATTTGAAAAAATGTCCTGTTTCTTCCCCTACATCTTACTTTTCAAAAATGGTTAACTGTAGTTTCATTCAGATCAGTGTAACCTCAGGCTGTATGCATGTTTATGTATGACAAGCACTAAACCAAGATGGCAAGACAATACAGATTGGAGGCCAATAGCTGTTTTATTTCTATTATTTTTTTCCCTCATCCTGTCTTTTACAACTGTTTATATGTAATGATGTAACAAATTAAAGCCTATAATTTTGTATTTGTGGTTAAGTTTATTAGATATATGGCTATATACTCCTACAAACATATCTATTTTTCTTTTTAGCAGATAACATTCCTCAAATGTTGTGGGTGGGGGGGTCAAACCAGAACTTTTTGATTACGATTTTATCAAAGCCCTTGTTTGTTCGGACCTGTTGTCTCTGGTTACAGGACAAACATACAGCACAAGGTCTTGGGAGGAAGCGTTGCTGGGCTTCTCCATGGCTGAGAGCTCACACCAAGCTTTGGCTAATCCTGCTAATGATGTTAGCTGTAACCCTGGTTACCGCTGTACTGGTTCATTGCGAAGAATATCTACACAATGGGGAATTTAGGCTGAGGCAATGTCATAGAACAGTTTGCACCATACACAAGTGGATTGGGCGAGTACAAAACAGACATCCCTGCAATGTCGTGGGGCAGGTATGCAAAGCACACTGAACACAACCTTGATGTTGAATTATGTTACTAATTGGGGCCCATACATTAACAGCTTGTATCCCTCTACTAACTGGAGTGTTTAGACATCCAACATGATAGTGCTGTAGTGAACATGACTAACATGATTGCCATGTTAAATCATTGTTTTATCACAGTAGCTTTTTCTGCAGTTTGACTTTAATATGTAAACAATAAAAAACTATTAGACAGAGGAAAATGAGACATTTGCACTTTTTGGGGCAAATGTTTTGTTTCATGCATAGTAATGATGCATGGGCCTGAATTTACTTGCAGTATGAGGTTGTATGTTGTTGGAGGCTCTGTGAAATGGAGTTATGGCGATGCAAAATGTATCTCTTTTGCAGATTACATGCTTATCAGTTTTACAGGTTTAGCACATTCCTGTTATGGGTTGAGAGTACAATTAATTCTTTGACTCAACAACATAAGCATCCACTGTGCTTATCTCTGGAAGATGATTGGATTAACATGATGGACAATATCCGTATTCAATGTTATATGCTAGCCTATAGAGAACAGGAGACTGCACTTTTGCATTGAGAAAGTTTCAAATGGCTCAGCTGTAGTTTTCTGACAGCCCTGTTGCTGTTAAACAATCTGTATTATTAACCTTAAGACCTTTTGGAAGTGAAGTATTGCAAAATAGGTCAGCTGTTTGTCAGAGAAAGTCATACTGCAACAGTCTTAAGATATTCTGTTTAACCTGTGTAATATGATATTGACTGTTTGTCGTTTAAAAGATGCACAGACAGACTATTGGTTGAAAGACACTCTACTTCCTGGTAGCAACAGCCCGCCTACGCATTATTATAAATAGCAACCGTTTCTGGGAAGTCAGGGTGCAGAAGTTTATCTTCACCAAACTAAACTGGAACTAGCCTGAACTTTAGAGATTAACAAACTCTTGCAATTACAATAACTTCTTCATTTGAATTGCATATGCAACTATATTTTGATATTTTCAGAATATGGTGTATGCTGGATTTAGGGGCCTGCACAAACCACATCTATATACAGTGTCCTAAATTATATCTCTATTCATTAGCTATGCTGTATTTTATTAAATATAACTTGTCCAAAAACAGCAATATTGCATAGTGCACAAGAATTTCATATTAAAATCTGTGATGCACCTAGCACAATATTTAGCATATTGTATGTATGTGTATGTATTTTGTATTTATTCAGCTTCATGTCATTGCTGATTTCACTTGCAGCAGCTTAACTATAAGGCACAATGTAGGCTAGATGCAATGTCTCAAATGGTTGGAAAATGGCCTGAGATCATACGTTCTGTTTATACTGCAATTCCTGAACTCTGTACCGTAAGATGTTAGTGGTATGAGAAGTTGGCTCAATGATAACACTTAATCCACTGGGTGATGTGTCATGTCTTCATTGGTTGAGTCACCGGTCTGTCTTTTGAAACTTCAGTTTATTCTTCGGTTGTTGACCAACCTTGGTCAGCCGCAGTGACACTTCACCAGCATGCTCGAAGGCTGTTTAGGCCTTCCTATTGTACATCTGATGTGTATTGACCTCATTTAAGTATGCGAGTGGAGGTGTTTTTTTCTTCTTCTTCTTCTTCTTAGTCTAACCTATTTGTAGTTACAAGAATTGTGGTTATGCCATTCATTCTATAATGCAATTCTAAAATGTGTGTGTGTGCACGCGCTGGACATGCACTACGATTCACCCCGTTTCTGTCCCTATTTCTGAGTCGCACTACCCATTTTAGCCGGACCGAATCTCCGCTTGGTTGGGTGTAATTGTCTATGCAGTGTACGGGGTAGTGAGACACGAGCAACTGTCCCCTCGACCGACCCTCGGACATTCTGGTCAGCCTTTGTCGGGCTCCTGCACAGTTGACGCAGAACCTCGAGTCGTTTTCCAACACACAATCATAGTTTCTTACGTGCATACCAGTGCTGTCTGCTTAATGGTGCAAAGTTTATTTAGTTTCTTATGATTTCCTATGACAAATCCAGCTCCGAATAAACACACACTGTTTATAAACACAATTAGATAATTCAATAATAACATAGTCCCAATGTGAATGGTATAATGCTGTTAATTTAGTCAACAGACTTCATTTGCATTTAGTTAACATTGCGACAGATGCCAGTCAAATCAAAGCCCTCGTTTAATTTGGATAACTTGCAAACTTGTAATCTGCACTTTAGTCACTGAGAAAATGCCCAGGCCACTGAACCTGTAAACTAGTACAATTTGTGGAAGCTTAAAAAAAACTTCCATGATGCTCTCGGGTTTGGAGTAGATGCAATGCAGAACATCGTCTTCACAGTATGATCTCTGTATTGTGTACTGGTTGTTGTTTGTTACACTGTAGTAGACTAGTCTGTGCTGTTTAATTTTTGTTCTCTTGGCTATGTGTTAACATCTGTGTTCTAACATAGTGCGAAAATATGAAATTATGGATATAGCCAAGCACTCCGAATTAAACAACTCACATGTTTCAACCCTGTGCCTTTTAAGCTGTGTGCGTGTTTATAATACTAGATTTTTCCCATAGTGTTCAGATTTCATTTCTGCATGATAAATATCAAGTAGCCTATCATTTTCTTCAACAGAGCACAACAGGTTTGCTTTGAGACAGCAACAGCATGCCCTTTTCTCTCCAAGGGATTTTTTCCAAACACATGGTCCCTCTCTCAGAACACAGTGTACATTACCGCCTGGCAATGACAATAAAAAAGGTCACAGAAGGTGTTGCATGTTTTTAGTTATTCAGAGCCAAACAGAACAGTTTATTTTCCAAATTTGGTTTCCTTCCGGAAAAACACATAAACCATTCCCAGTGAGATTCCCAGATAGACAGGAAGGAACTGGGTGGTGGTGGGTTCTAAGAATAATCACCAGTCCAAAAAAGCCTGTATGTGGGACATATTCAGGAAACTGTTCATATTTCCATTTATATAATTAAAAAATGTTAACTCCACTATAATGGTTTTACTAAGATTTTCTTTAGACAGTTATACAATAGTCTGGGGCTGTAGCCACCCTAAAATATGAATAAACCTATTTTAAATAAATCTAACATTACAACGACAGAAGGCAAGTTATAATCACAAATGATTAGGCATGATGAAACGCGAGTACAATAAGATGGAAAAACAATGTGTAAAACAAAATCATGCTTTATATCAAACATCCCTGGCCTATATATAAATACTGGATTTATGGAGATACATTTTAAGTATTGTTACATGTGTTGATAATAACTGGAAATAAGTAAAAAATACAAGTAAACATTTATTACAAAACCTGACAATTCCAAGGACCTGTGAAACATACAGCTTTGAAATTCGGTGAGCTGTTTTCTTTTGTCTATACAGGAACTTTCTGTATTAGTGATATTAGAAGATGCATTTGCAATGGTGTATGCTAAGAGGTGTATATAATTAGACCTGGGCTTGTTTGACTTGAATGCACTAAGGTGTGATATGTCTGGTAAAGGTGATCAGTTTTGTACAGTATATTGGTAGTGAGGGTCACATACTCATTATGGCTGCTATTTGAAAATACTATTGGGGGAACAACAGTGGAACACATTCATTGTTGATGTGTGCACTACGCAGCCTCCAATGTTCCATGCAACAATCTGTACATTTCCAGTTGAGGCTCTATTGAACCTGATACAATAGGGGTCATTGTTTTTCAAACGAAACCAACAAAATCGCCAACACGGTCCTAATAGTTTCTTGTTTCTGTGAATAGAATTTGGAGAAGCTTAACATGTGGTCAACACGTAATTCATATGACCCTCCTTTTAGTCATAACAAAACATCTTTCTGAATCACATGTTAGTCATTCCAGACGCAGAAAAATGGTCTGTGTTGACATATGTTCTAATCAAATCTAATCCAAGGATGAAAGCAGATGAACCTAGTAGGATAGTTATCTCACTGCTGGTGGGATATATTACACCAGTTTTATATTTGGATCTGACATTACCATTTATCCAGTGTAAAAGCTGAAAAAAAGCATAACACAATCAATAGAGTCATGTTTGAGTGGGAGACTACATTTGGTTGTGTTCTTCTGTTGTCTTGTTAAAACTGATTTAATGACTCGTGTCATGTGTTGTCTTACACAACTGCATTAAAGCTCAATGGCACTCTGTATTTGAAAAGCAACTTATGCTGTGCTATGCTTTTATCTATCAAGGCCTTTGTGCATTTAGGTTGAAGTCTTTCATCCACCCCATAGATGACTATGAGGGATTACAGTACAGACAAAATAATTGCTGTTATTAAGACTCCTCCATAATATCAGCTGTTTTGGCAGAGATGTCTCATTCAGGAAATGTTCCCAGTTGGCTCTCATGGTCTTGTGGAAAACATTATGGAGAATGTGTCTGGCAGTTTGATTGTTGGTTGATCAAACAATTGTTTTTGGAATGAAGGTTGTTTTGTGTAGGAGTCTGCCAGGTCAACCCTTAAACAAACTCTGCTGTCGATTTGATACGCTTTCGATAAGCTATCGATGTTTTATAATTATGTAAACCTTGGCTCACTGTTTAATGTTGTTTTACTGCAGGGCATTTCCTTAATTAATCAATTATTTATGGGGATGTACTGTAGAATAAACTGTTTCATTTCCTCAAGAGAATTTTGTCTTTGTAGAAGGTGGTGTTTACATTTTAAGTGACTGTTTAGAAGGCTGTATTTTAAATGCACAGGCCTTCACAACCATTATGAGACGAATATGACACATACATCTACCTGTGGGCACTAGGAAGTTTTGCAGGAGCAGATTGGACTGAGGTTTTTTCACCATAGCCTTAGTTTAGCTACCTATACTGGCTTCTACTGGTTAATGAAAACAAAATAAAATAGATTGCCATCAAGGAAGGTTATACTGAATGAAAGGAATGTTATCAAGCCCTTAAATCAGATGAGTAGACACTGTATTTAATGACTCCCTGGGTTGGATTATGATGTGGATTAATCATTAATTTGAGCTAAATTGCATTGTTGTTCTTTACCCCTACAACACATAGTATGGTGGTTTGAAAGTGCAAGCAGTAATTATCTATGTTCATTCCACTACAGACCTTATAAACTGACATAACCCCAGAGAGATGCTGGCCTCATGCTGTCTCATGACAGCATGTGAGAGCCAATGAAATATAGCGGTGGAATTCTTTAGCTCAAGGACACAGGAACAGAATGCCAGTCTTAACTGGGGAGTGATCTCATTCCTCCTTTTTGTTAGGCTATTTTAAAGTTTTATTAACAGGCGGTCATTCAAGCTGCAATGACCGGAAGTGTTAAGTTACATGACAGTTAGAGCTTGGAGGATTTATTTACAAGCTTCTTATTTTAGGGTACACAAGCATTATTTGTATATCTGACACATTTCAATTAATATCCTCTTGTAGATAAGTAAAGTTTTACCCTAATCCCGAATTCTTTTTAAATTATTTGATACATCTTCATCCAGAGATACTGTACACACTATATTTCCAGAAACGTCTAGAGGTTTACATTCCACTTGGATGACTCTCCTTATTGTAACAGACACAGCAGGCCAAATGGGGGGGTTGAATGATCTGTATATTGTTATAATAACATTAGACAGCGGATAGTATTTTGCCTTCATTGAGCAACATCACAAGGAAACCACCACATGTAGAACTGAGATTTTTTAACCAACAATATTTTGCGCTCTTGGTATAACCAAAGATTATTACAAAACATCCTTAATGCTCACACAGTCTTCGTCAATGGGAAGTGACACGGTGAGAGAGAACGTGGACAATCCTTACCGATTGCAATCAGGAAACATGAGAAGCGTGAGACAGACGGCACATGGTGTTCTTGAGAGAACATCCACACGTGATGCCACAGTGTAACTTCGACTCATTCATAATTGAGAGATTTTCCACTACTCAAGCGGATAAAATCACAAGGTCAAGGTTACCCATTTGCGGTCAAGGAGAAGGGTTTCTTTCCTAATGAATGAATGGCGATAACTCTAGACTTACCAACATTTCTTAATGACTAAATAAAGCGGTAGTGTGTACAATTTAGTAATTTCCTAATTATTTAAAAACCTTTTGTTTTTGTAAGGGTATTTCTATTTGAAGTAATATGCATAATTCCTAAATCAATGTCTTTTTTGCCAAAAAATCTCTGTTAAATCGGTTAAAGCCCCATTATGCAAGAATTTGTATTTTTCTTGTCCCCCCCTAGAGTTTTGGAGTGTAATTTATTATATGCCATGCTGCCGTAAATACTAATTGTGCAGCTTTTTGCTTACAAGTTGAAGAATACACAACCGTTGTTCTGATAAAAAATGCTACCGTAGCGTGCAAATCCATTGCAGTCTTCATAAAGATGTTACCAAGACATGCTACCAATATTCTTAAGACCCAGACACACTGTAAGCAAACCGCTCATCGCATATCGCTTTGTATCTGAAAATTGTCTGCTTGTTGACAATCCAGGCTTTGGTTGCCTAGGTATCCCTCTCGTATGTTTCCCACCCAAAATGTTTCAGTAAATCTGTGAGTCAATGATATCCTTAGCTCCAATTGGTAGTCTCCTCAATCGCATAGTAAATGCTGAAATTAGTTTAACTCGGTAGCCGCCCATTTTGCGTCGCCAACAGTTATTTCGCTTGTTGCTCAAAGTCGCTGAATCACATTGACCTTCCATTGTCTCTCGTCGCTACATCGTTGCTAGTCGCTTGCAGTGTGTCCGGGGCTTTACAGTGTAGGGTACAGTACATGGAGTGAGTAGTGGTGTAGCATAAAGTGATTCTGGACTGGGAGTTTTATTTGACGGAATATTGATTGATAAAATGAATTTGTCAGAATTCAAAGAACCATGTTAACTGAGAAGTTAGACTATGCATTTTTACGTATTGTGACTTGTGCAATTTAATACAAATTAATGTCAAACAGCTTTAGTTTCTAAATACTGCTTGCGTTTTCAGATCAAATACTGTACACTGTTTGCTAAGTGATTGAATGTGGAGTGTGTAGTGTAAGCTAATTTATTACAAGCTAGCTGCGATATTTGTTTGCAAGGTTGCAAATGTTCAAAGTTTATTATAATTTGTCATCAGATTGATAGACTGAACAATATAATTTGCTGTGTGATTAATGTATTTATGTGCATGCTAGCCTGGAATTTAACAAGATGTCTAGATGAGAAATCTCATCCAGAGAAATTTGAAAACTCTGAGAGACAGGGATTACACAAATAATGTTACATCCTACATTGGAATCTTTACACATGAATAACTTGCTGTTGGACGCGAGACCAATAATAGTATTATTTGATCACTTTGCCACTTCTATGATTACCATCATACTTCATTCTGATCATAGCAAGCTAGCTTCTTCAAGCTAAAGACTTAGTTGGTTCAAGTCAAGTCTGGTCTATTTACATAGACACTTAATATCCACATTACAGTCTCAGAGGGATGCACAGGACCACATTTCACATGGAAACGGACAACACCACCTGGTAGTGTTGCTGTGTGATTTCTCAGTTCTCATGCTTGATCCACCCAACTTACAATCAAATATACAATCAAATATATGGGGCAATTACACTCCCTATATTACAAGTTCAAAAATAGTCAGCAATTATATGGGAATACACTTTTTGTTAAATTTCACAAATGTCTACTCTCTGTCCGTAGCAGTTTTATTAGAATTTATTAGAAGAGCAAAGGCTTTTCTCAATGAAAAATAAGTTTTCACTCTTCTCCTGACATTTCTACTGCAAGAGTGGATTTACAGGCTTTGCTGGTTCACAGGTTCATCCAATCACCTGCCAAGTATTTTTCTGAAACCGCCTGCCCTTTCAAAACAGTCAATGGATGGCTCCCCAAATGGATGTGTCAGACACTGATGGATATCTGGCATGTCAGGTTAGATAACATTATCCTAGCCTTGGCAATGTACAGCATGTCCAATGTATGGGGTGGAGCTTCTAAGGGAGAACCCTATAGCATTGTAGAGAGGTGTTTTTGTTTTGCATATTTCTCCAGAATCCCAGACTCCACCTTTTTAAGAGGAACTCATTTTAGCCAAAGTCATATCACCATCCATCCATCTTCTCCCGCTTATCCGGAGTCGGGTTGCGGGGGCAGCAGCTTCAGCAAGGGACCCCAAACTTCC
>JAODTR010003461.1:0-12754 GCA_025399935.1 Amblyopsis rosae
CAGTTGGTCATCCAGAGAGCTTTTGGGCTTTTATTATTTACTAGTCCGTTGTTAACATTAAATGGAGTGTGATGAGGTTACATGCTGTATGGACCCTTGTTTATAATGGGTGTGATGAGGTTACATGCTGTATGGACCCTTGTTTATAATGGGTGTGATGAGGTTACATGCTGTATGGACGTTGATTACTTGTCTCTGTGTTCACAGGCTGCCTCTGCCTCTCTAAGCAAGACAGATGGTGGAACAGGTGGGTTGGTTTCAATGGATAGATAGAAGTGTCCGCTTGTTTAAATCCTGAAATGTCTGCAGGTTTGTGATTCATGAAGTAGTAATAATAATATTAATAATAATAATAGCAGTAGTGGCAATGATACTAATGATACTACTATGACAGTTTTTAGTGCTCATGTAGAATACTGATGCTAGCTGCTAGCCTCACGAGGCAAATGTGCTGTTGTCATGGCACCGGGTGACGGCTGTCTTCCTCTGTTGCCGGGACAACACAGTCAAGCCGGACCACCACGCCATCGAAGTGGTCGGTGGCGAGGTTCCCAGGCCAGACTCCGCCCCCAGGGCCAAACTGCCCGATGTCGGCGTGGCCCGGGCCCCCCCATTGGGCAGCAGACACGCCCCGGGTCCCCATGTCTCCATGGCAACCAGGCTCAGCAGCAGCAGCCTTGGTAGGAACACCCGACACGACAGCATGCTCTACAGCAGAGCGTAGCACAGAACCGTTTGAGAACCGTCACACTGTGCTGTCGTCTGTCCCCCAGAAGACACCGCGGCCTGTCCTGCCAGAGCTCCGGCATCTCCCAGAGGGCCGCTTCCCGCACCCCGCCTGAAGAGGGCGCCCTCCGACCCCGAGAGAGAGAGAGGCAGCATTAGCCCTGGGCTGCACTGGATCCCAGCAGATGGTTGGTAACATAGCGGTGCTTGTGCTAATGCTGGTGCTATCAGGATGTAGCGGGCTGTAGCGGGATGTAGCGGGATGTAGCGGGATGTAGCGGGATGTAGCGGGCTGTAGCGGGTGTAGCGGGATGTAGCGGGCTGTAGCAGGATGTATTTCTGTCCGGAACCTTCTTGCGCTAATGTTGGATGAGTCAGAGCACCGTGAGAGGCACGTCGGACTTGAAGAGGCAACACTCAATTACACAAGTGACAACTTGTGTAATTAATGCTCACAGGGGCACATTTGACGCCTACACGCGTTTGACACAGGGAGCGAGCTTCTCAACATCTTCGCTCTAGGAGCTAGTTGATCCTTAAGACGGCCTCGGAAGGCAAACAGACACATTTCTAGTTTCTAGTGAGATTATCTGCTTGAATGGCATAAATGAAATTTACAGATTTCAAAAGATAAGATTTTATATGATGTATAAAATAAACACAACGTACAGTCCTTTCAGATGGAGATGTATATATACTTGTTGTTGCTCTCAGCTCAATGTTCGCTGAGATCATAGTCTGACAGCCTGACTAGAGCTAGATGAAGTGTTATGAACAGCTTTAGTGTTTTTATAGACTGAAGCAAACAGTCTTTGTGTGCGTGTGTGTGTGTGTGTGTGTGGAAGGAGTGCCGCTATCTGAGCACGCCCTCTTGTGTCTCTCCAGGTGAACTGCAGGTAGAGGGCAGTGCGTTCGACCCGCCCGGTGAGCCAGAGGGGCGGGGCTTAGCCGGGGGGCAGAGGTCGTCTCTCAAGGCCTCCGCCATCACTGCTCCACCACAAGATGACCGGGAGCGCACCAAGTCCCTCCCTAACTACGGTTAGACCAATCATAGCCCTCGCTGGCAGATTCCCTTTGACGGCTTCACAGCTCAATGCTTCCATACAAAGAGTCTTTAGTTAGTAACAGCAGACGTAAGCCTGATTTATACTGCAGCGGCCAACACGGCTGCGTAGGGCCCGCGGACCCCGCACAGAGCCGCATGGGCCCATAGGGCCGGGCTGGGTGCCGTACCGGCCGTAGGGCCGGGCTGCGAGGCTGCGTAGACCGGCTCCAAAATCTAAAAGCGCGTTCGTCAACCACAGTGTCACACAAAGGATGATTGGTTAGAGGGTGAAAAGGGAGGAGTTTACCAGCCAGCCACAATTGTCTTACGGATGCGAGCCAGCTGCTTGAGCACTAATCATTAAATACTACAGCCTTCATGCACAGACTGTTTCCCTGTGACCATCATGGGAAATTAACAGGAAAGAAATATTTATACGCATTAAACATTAACCGAGACTACACTTAGCAACTCGACTCTGCATTTTGAGTTTTTTATTTCATTTGGTGGTTTGTTCAATGAAATGGGACTTATACCCTAACGGTTGATGGCTTGAAAATTAGACTGACTGTCATTTGCATCGACTATTTAGGAAAATCTGTGCAAAATATAATTATATATATATATTTATTTATTATATTTTTTTATATATATTTATATTTAAATTGCTATTACAGCTTTTTTTATTTATCCTGCTTTAGGCAGTCAGTGTGTGTGGGGGTGGGTGTGTGTGGAGCATACTTTTAGGTGATTCTAGTGCTCTAGAGCGACAACTAGTGGTAGAATGTCATATAGAGCCCCTCAAAGTATTGTCGTTACTTGGCCTTCTTGCATTAAAGACTAGTCTCTCTCTCCCTCCCTCCCTCCAGTGAGACTTCTGTCTCAGTCAGATGTAGATCAGGGTCCAGCAGATGTCACCGGCAACCTCAGACCTGAAGATAAACCTGACGATGTCTCCAGCGATGAAGTCCTGCCAGCGTGACACCGTCCCGCCTGGTCCGCTGACAACCTTTGACCTTGTTCTTTGTTAGTCACTCTTCGTCTGAAGTCGCGCTACTGATGAAAGGGGCTGTACAGCTGACAGAGAGGACCATGTACTGTGCCTTTCTGTGGCTGCAACTGTCAACAAATCTAACATCAGGACAGATCATATGTTGTTAGCCTATGAGCTCTGGTTATTTGTGCAAATACAGATTTACAAGCTGGTTGTTTATCACGCTATAACAAGCTACGATAGTCCAAAGCACTGTGGAGACCGTCATTTCACTTTAAAGCGATGAAGACAACGTTTTGAAGCAGCCAAGGAACTGTATGTCTGACTGTCATGACTGATGACTCTTGACTCTTCTGGTCAAGCTTGCAATACTCCAGTCCCCACGAAAGCTCAGCTTTAACCATTTATTCAATTCCTTTCCTTTTCCCAATCATGTAGTTTAAATGCTTTCATGTTCACTTGACATGTGATGCAGTAGCACACAAACCATTACAACACCTGCTGGCACCCAAGGATGATGTCACACAGGGATTGTTACAGCATGGTTACTCACGCGCACAGAACACGTTCAAGTACTGTGCGTGTGTGTGCGCGTGCACTGATCTCTACCCCTCCGCGTCCCCTATTCTGCAGTGTGTTGCTCCACGTACATGAAGCATAATATGACCTTCACGGCCCCCACAAGGGGCCTAATTAGATGTTAGCTGTGCTGTGTAGCTATGTAAATATGCACTGCTAACATCTGTATGTTATTAGAGGTTAATAGGTGGTTATGTATGGGCTTAATGGGCATTAAAGGGGGTTAAATTATATTATACAGCACATCATAGCTTCACTATAAAAAGGTACTTATCAATGTCTTTAAAGATGTTTAATATACTTAAACACTCGGTGATGGTTTCCATTTTTATGAAATTACATGATGGTGTTTTTATATTGTTTTAAATGTACATCTATAAATCTGCAAACTTCAGAAAGTTTCAACAATCTATTCTATGTTTATGCCAATAAATACAACTACTGGTCAAACTAGTCCTCTTGCGCTCTCTCTCCCTCTCTCTCTCTCTCTCTCCCTCTCTCTCTCTCCCTCTCTCTCTCCCTCTGTCACGCTCTCTCTCTCTCTCCCTCTCTCTCCCTCTCTCTCTCTCCCTCTCTGTGATGCTGTAAGCAGCGGTGCTTTAGGCTATAACCGCTGAACACTTTGTATCGGCTGCAGACTAAAGCGCGTGCACAACCATGGACAACAACTTGCACAATTTAGACGCCGCAGGTTTTTTACAAGTATGGCAAATCTTTGATGTTGAAGGTAAGGTCTGCATACTGTCAAATGAATGCTTGCATAAATATATAAAAAGAAGAATACACGAATGCTATCATGTATTTATTTGTATTCATTTTACTTTGTGTTCTACAATTTTAGATAATGGTTATATTGAAGAAGGGAAACTAGATGCATTTTTTCGGCACATGCTGAAAAAACATGGAGTGAAGGTAGTATATATACTGTAATCCTATAAGTGTGTGTGTATATAGTGTGTATATATATATATACTGTAATCCTATGTGTGTGTGTGTATATATATACTGTAATTCTATAAGTGTGTGTATATGGTGTATATATATACTGTAATTCTATAAGTGTGTATGTATATAGTATATATATATATACTGTAATCCTATAAGTGTGTGTATATATAGTGTATGTGTATATATATATATATATATACTGTAATCGTATAAGTGTGTGTATATAGTGTATGTGTATATATATATATATATATATACTGTAATCATGTGTGTGTGTGTATATATATACTGTAATTCTATAAGTGTGTGTATATATATATAGTGTATGTATGTATATATATACTGTAATCCTATAAATGTGTGTGTGTGTATATATACTGTAATCCTATAAGTGTGTGTGTATATATATAATGTATGTATATATACTGTAATTATATAAGTGTGTGTATCTATATATACTGTAATCCTATAAGTGTATATATATACTGTAATTCTATAAGTGTGTGTGTGTGTATATATACTGTAATATACTGTAAAAAAGAATTGTGTGTGTATTTTCTCTCCAGAGAGGGGACATCTCTGGGGATGATGTGAGCAGATTTAAAGAGAAAGTCATGTCTGTCTGTGATATCATGACCGGTAAACGCTTACACATCCAGCAGGTTAGAACATGTTGATTCATATTCACAGAACTGCTCTTCTACCAAATGCCAGTGTCAATTACATTAGGGCTGCATTTGATTTTATTGTTGAATCAAGCTCTCTTACCCTCTGATGAATAAGCAATGTATTTTACATTGAATCTTATGCTTTCATTGGCTAAACCACAGATTCATTTTTACATTGTGTGTTCCTGTGTCCCGATGTGCATCACATTACATATCAGTGTCCATTCAAACCCAGCCAGGGGGCAGAGCAATGCATTTACAGCATGCTGTGGTCAACCACATACCTGTTAGCTGAACTAGCATGATGAAAACATACTGACACCCATGAATCAAGACTAGTCCTAGACTGAGCTTTAATGGAGATCTCCGTGTTAGTCTTGGCGTGACACCAGCCACACAAGGCTAAAGTCCCATAAGAGACGGATGTAATGCATATGTTGTAATACGGGATACATTCAGAGTGTAGACTTGGTGGGAATGTATGCGTAGTTTGATGTTTTGACTTCCCAGCTGGCCGCCATCTTGCTTCCTGAGGCGGAGGTCTTCCTGCTCATGTTCCGCAGAGAGACGCTACTCGACAACAGTGTGGAGTTCATGAGGGTAAGGGTCAAAGGTTAAGCTTGGAGAAGTGGTGGTAGGGGACATTGGGCAACAGTGTGGTGCCTTAAACACATGGCACTCATTTGAGCCAATCAGATAATGCCACTGCAATAGCCTGTTAACCTGTAGATGGCACAAGACACTGCAGGACTTATATGAATAAAAAACTAACAATTTATGACACAAATAATTTGTATTTATTTATCATCATTATTATTATTATTAGTTACTAGGCATGTTTTATTTAGCGTAACTTTTCTTCACTTTTTGATTTATTCTTTCACTTGCTTATTTGGAAATAGAAATCAGGTTCCTGCATTTGTTAGCACTAGCTAAAGCGTCAATGCTTAGAGTAGCACATTTGTTTAACCTTGCTGCTGATATTTCTCTTAACTTTTTTGCAGATCTGGAGAAACTATGATGCAGATAGCAGTGGCTACATCTCCACTATAGAGTTGAAGGTCTGATAAGCACGAGTCAGTTAAAGGTGGAGTCAGCCATTCAGGAGAAGAGTGTTGAGGATCTAAACCTCCCTCTCCCTTCAGCGCCATAGAGCCCTCACTTATAAGCTCCACCCCCCCACATTGAAAACACATTGCCAAGGCTGGGATGGTGTTCTGTGGTGCGTTCCACACCACTTTGTTTGTGTTCCTATTTACGGAGCCAAGCCTGTGTAGAAACACCATATTATTTCTTTCAGCATGAACAAAGAACAGACAGCTATGAGGAGATATTAGTTTACAATCACTGACTCTGCCTTTAAATGTATCAAATGTAAACAAAGTGATTCATGTGTTTTTATTGTGAAAAATCATGGTCAGCTTTTTGTCCCTGCAGTGCTTCCTTAGTGACCTTTTTGTCCAGCATAAGAAATCCATCTCTCCGGAAAAGCTAGAGTACTACACGGATACCATGGTAACAGCTGGGGTCAGGGGTCACTCAGAACACATAGCAACATTATATACAACACATTAGACAGAATAGTGGAGGGACACATTGGCTTAGATGTGGACATAAATGTTGTATTGCCGTTGATTATAAATGGTGGATTTTCCCTTGTAGATGAAAATATTTGACAGAAGCCAGGATGGCGGGCTGGATCTGAATGACCTGGCCAGGTAATGTTATAGGTGATAAATGCACTATAGATGAAATGTGGTTCAAATGGAACATGCACAGGATAATATTGTGTAGTGTGGCATTACAGATACGTTTCTGGATATTTAAGATATTCATGTGTGTCATAGTTAAACCGGAGGACTAAATAACTTGAAATGTCATTCAATATTTTTTATTATGATTAGAATAATTACTTTTTATTACACTGTAGATTTGTCTGAATTACTATGTAAATGATTTTTGGCAGGATCTTAGCCATCCAGGAGAACTTTCTTCTAAAATTTAAGATGGACGTAAGTCTTATTTATCAGCTGTGTCATGTCTGGTTAAATGCTGTAAATGTTTCTTTAAAATGTCCTAATGCTTTACTGATGGTAATATGGTAATATAGTGCTTCACTCAGGCTAAGTTGCTGTTTATGCTTTCATTCAGGCCTGTAGTGAACAGGACCGAAAGAGAGACTTTGAGAAGATATTTGCTCATTACGATGTTGTAAGTTCTTGCCCTTGCTCTCCTGCATTTCTTTACAAAGATGATACAAGTTAGTTGGTTATGTATTGCAAATGTACACAAACACAATATCGTGCGTGTCTCTGCACAGAGTAAAACAGGTGCGTTGGAGGGCCCCGAGGTCGATGGATTTGTCAAGGACATGATGGAGCTAGTCAAGGTAATGCTCTACTGTTATTATTATTATTATTATTATTATTATTATACACTATAAGCTAAAGGGAGTTAAAGGCAGGGTCAGTCATTCTTGTTAACTCACATCTTGTTGCCTCACATCTTGAAATGCATTGTGAAGCCAAGCGTAGTGCTACGGCTTTGTTGATACGAGCGGTCTTCACCACTTTTATTTGGGTGGAAATCACCAGAGGCCCTACGATACGATGTTATCGCGATACTTATGTCACGGTACAATACTGTTGCGATTTTAAACATTTTGCAATATTCTGCGATATTTTGCAATTTATTACTTTTTTCAACTTCAAATGATGTTCCGAAAGGAAAACTTTGTCAACATCTGTTCATCTCACATAAATTGTATTGCTGCAAAATGTGATTGTCAAGCTGAATAACTGACATGAACATGTCCTAAATATTATTATTATTATTAAATTCTCATGTGCAATTGATCTAATAAAGGTTTGATATCTGGCATCCGTGTATCGATACAGTATTGCCACAGGAAATATTACGAAACTAAGCTAGCTAACTATACCTTTAACTCAAAGGGGGCCTATTATGCTTTTTCGGGCTTCCCCCTTTTTAGTGTGTTCTAGGCCTTATTCTGTACAGTTTCAAATCTCAACAAAAACACCAGAGGGAGTTACTCTCTCCAGCAGAAGACACTTTCCAGCTGCTGAGACACTTCCAGTCTTGTCACGTAAGTTCACAAACCTTGTGGGCTGCTTATCGGCAAGCTAGCCGCACCCATGCACACAGCGCACAGCAATGCACAGGCACTTGTGTAGCCAAGGCGTGAAGTCACTGTGCTCTGCGTTGTGAGGGGAAGCCTCTGCCAAAGGTAGACCAACAGTGTCAGGGGCTGGAATTCAGTTGGGCCATGGTTGCTACTGGCAACCACACAGTAACTAACCTGACACGCCAGATATCTGTGTCTGTTAAGACACGTCCATCTGGGGAGCCTTCCATTGAAAGAGTTTAAATGGGCAGGCACTTTTAAAAAACTTGGCATATGATTGGATGAACCTGTGACCCAGCAGTCTGTTGTTATCCACACGAAAATTCGGGAGAAGTGTAAAATAATATTTTCCTTTCTCTTCTAATAAATTATAATTAAAACTGGTGCTATATTGCATCATCTATAGGCTACTATGTTAACCTCTGTAGGACATCGTTTTCGACTTGAGTTGTTTTCAAGTGGCCTTCGTCACACCTAAGCCACACAGCTAACAGTATGACGGGGATTGGCCACACACTTGGTTTACTGGCCTGAAACACAATGATTCCCAAACTCTCCAGACTGATTCTGGAGGCGAAGTCAAACTGAAGCTGTTGAGATCAGAATGGTCTCACCAGGAGAGATCAGGGTGGTCTCACCAGGAGAGATTGGGATGGTCTCACCAGGAGAGATTGGGGTGGTCTCACCGCTTTCAATTCATTGGTGATTGGAAGAACCATATCTGTCTATCACTGCCTATCACGGGCTAGTATCAGCCTCTTCCGTCCATTATCACCATGTCACATTAAGCAACTCTGTGCTGAACGGCTGATACTACACCCCTGTAAGCTCAACACAGGACTCTAAGACTTTCAGGAAGTGATACTGTCCTGTCATGAAGGTGGGTATTGACGCAGTTGGCCAGCGCTGTGTCCCAGACTTTATGCAAGTAAAGGCTTGCTCTGTGAGACTCACCGGCTAACATCAAGTGATCAGATGAACCATATCTGCCTGTAGTTGCCAGAACGAGCTGGAGCATGTGAGCTCAGGGTGGTAGCTAGGACACAACATCCACCTCCACCACTGCTAGGCAGCTAATAGGTTGCTACCTCTGCAGAGAGTTTGCGTTGACTTTTACACATCTTTTCCCCGGCTCTGTTCAGCCCAGCATCACTGGAACGGACCTGGACAAGTTTCGGAAGGTCATGCTGGGCCACTGTGACCTCAACGGAGACGGGAAGATCCAGAAGAATGAGCTAGCACTCTGCCTCGGACTCAAGCTGAGCTAACGGACCCCCCACCAACGCTGCAGGGGAAACATGCTTTTCCCCCCTCACTAGTGTCATCTCCCATCTGTCCTCCTACCTTCCCTATTTACGTCTACCCTACAGGTACCTCCTAGTTGGACGGACACATCTCGGCCTTGGTGTTTTATGCTAACTCCACAGTTGACAAAAGCCATTGAGATAAAAACAGGCTTGTCTTTGCACCATTAGCTCAAAATGGGGATGACAAATTACATGTATTAGTCATTGCTGCATGGCATGTTGATTATATTTTGTAGTGTGTCTGCATGCTAAAATAACAAACCCTTGCAATCTTAGTGACAGACTAATGCAGTGTAGCGTTGTGTTTCTATAGCGACACCGTGACTGACAGTGAAATGAGATGTGTGTACTCTTATGCATTTATTCAGCTTAATGCTTTTGCATGCAAGAAACTTATGTTCCTGTGGTTGATTCCTAAAACAACAAAAATTTTCTGTTCACGTGTTTTATGGTCTTCATCGTTTGAAATAAATGTAAGATTCCTCAGCAAGCTTAAAGTGGTTTCTCTTACGATATCATTGCCATCTAAGATGAGACAAACTCAATGGAAAGTAAGGCACCACTCTGAGCACTTTGTTCAGTGCCCAAGGCTTGTCTGGTCGTAAAGGGCATTCATTACTGCAGGTTGCTAAGATGAGGTGAGCTGTAACCTGACAGATGGCTGACTGTATACAGATAGATATCTACGGTATGTCTATAAGGTCTAGGGTTATTTCTTTGACCCTCCCAGACAGTTGGCAAAGAAATTATTATAATGCTACAGTATGTTGTGCGATTCTGACAAATAGAGTTGATACTTTTTTCATAAGATTGTTTTGGGGCAAAACCCATTACTGGGCATTAGGCAACATGCCAGGGCCAAATCAAATTGCATATATTGTGGTGAACACTCACCCACAGTCTATGTTATTATTGTTATAATTCAAACAGTTATGTTTATGCAGGTTTTGCCATTGTTTTGTGTAGAAATATCACATTTCCCAGGCATGCATAGCGGTATGAGTAGGAGCTTTGTGGCGGCAAATTGTGGTCTGGTAGAGTTAGCGGGAAAACAAATAAACAAAAAGAGTTGACACTAATATTCGTCTCCTGAATATATCGACTCCTATAATAGACGCATTTTTGGCCATTGGGGGCGCTAGGCTCTGTTTCGTTTCGCCACTCACTAAAGAGCCACCCTAATACACTGATGAATGTTTTACTTTTGAGCTTTTTCGAAAAAGCTTTTTATTCACTGATTTGAGTAAATAACAGAAACCAAATACCGTGGCTTTAAACTTCACAGCAGCTAATAAGATCCTGATTTAGATGAAAGCCAGCATGCCCGCCCGCGGAGTGACGTGCGTTCGCAGCAGCAGCAGCTGGTCTTCCCTCAGTGACAATTACAGAGGGCAGCCGTCACCCGTCAAGACGCGCTCTGTGTAATCTCCGAGACAGTTCGACATTCCCTCCCCAGAACACGGCCGTTTAGTTACCATTTACTTGGCAGGCGGTAGTCATGCTGTTCAGTCAAAACGTGGACACGCAGCAGGAAAATAGCCTACCACGGGAAATGAGAAAATGTTGCCGTTTAATAGATGTTCCGTGTCGAGCTGAAAACAGCAGATCAAACAGTTTAGGCCTAAATAATGACGAAATTGACTCGCTTTTTCTTTCAGCAGATTTAATGAAGAATTTGAGTGATTGGATGATATCCTACAAACGACCGTGGAGTTTATTTTGTGTGGTGAATAAAACGAGAAGCGTTGATTAGGCCTATAGCTCACATCTGCTGCTGAACATTCCAATGCCAACGCTGCCACCTGGCGGCCAAAGAAAGCATTTAACACTAGCTGGGTTACATTGGAGTCTGATACAAGACTGAGACCCGCGTTGGTGCCGCAAAGTAACGGGTTAAAAAGATGCATATGTCTCATAGAACTATATAATAAGGTCTACGCGAGTCAATAATGATAGATAGTCTTGCGATATTTCGAGAATCATCTGGACTGGAGAGCTAGGAATCTAGTTGATTCAGGCCGGTAAACCCAGCGCGTCAATCAGCGTCGTAATTTAGCTACTGTACATGCGTGGTTTAGGTGTGACGTAGGCAACCTGGAAAAAACTCGAGTCAAAAACGCCTAAAGATAATACAATATACATATAGCATCGGTTTTATTTAAATGTATTACAAGAGCAAAGACTTTTCTCAATGGAAAATATGTTGGATAACAACAGACTGCTGGTTCACAGGTTCGTCCCATCACATGCAAAGGACTTTTTTGAATGCGCCTGCCCTCTTGAATCCGTTTCAATGGACTGCTTCCCAGATGGATGGATGTAACAGACATATATCTGGTCTTGTCGGGTTAATGCATTAAAGCACTCTGAATTATCTCTTAATCTGACATTAGTGTTTTACATGTGGTGATTTTAAAGCATTCATTTTGGAATTCCTTTTAATTAAATCGTGTAATTGCGATTCATTCAAATATCCACTAGGAGGCGCATTGTCACCGCTGGGCAATGGTCGTCATCCTCAGAATGTATAGGCTATATGCTATATTAGGCTACTTATGTTTTATGACAGAAATTCCTTCATATGAGAGTTGAATGGCCAATAGGCTATGCTATCTACAATGAGAAGAGTAGCCATTATATATCACGTTCAGGGGATTGGATTAAACATCTATATTGTGTTAGGCCTACGGGTAATAAAAAAAAGAGATAATATCAAGTCGAAGATATTTCTTTATATATATCCTACCAATATATAAAAACATCTGTCTTAATCTATTTATACTTGTATCTATCTGTCTGTCTGTCTGTCTGTCTGTCTGTAATTGATCGCAATGTTTAACTCTGACATTCAATAAATCAACCGGAGCCCAAGGCGGGGCCACGCGGACGCGCGCTCCCAGCCGCCGCACTCGCTCACGCGGCCTCACACATGTAACGTCAGCTGTGTGTGTGTGTGTGTGTGTGTGTGTGCGCGTGCGCGTGTGTGCGCGTGCGCCTCGAAAACTTAGCACGCGCCGAAGATGCGCTAAAGCCGCGGCGTCCCGCGTTTCTCTGCGACTACGCGCGTTATTGTGTTTCCATGAGGACGACTGATATCACCGCTGATAAGCATGGACCCTCCTGCGGCCCGCATGAAGACGCGGGGCTGTAATGCGGGGCTGTAATTCAACCGGCGTCTCCCTTTGCGTCGGTCCGGAGAGACGCGAGCTGCTGTGCCGGCGACGCACCGCGGCGCGCCTGCTCTGAACGCACCGAGTTGCTTCCCTAGGCTCTGTATGAACTGTATAGGCTAACAATATCAATATTTAGTCATAAATATCCGAGCGACACAAACCGGGTTGC
>JAODTR010003462.1:0-12754 GCA_025399935.1 Amblyopsis rosae
AGAGAGAGAGAGAGGGGGGGGGGGGGGGAGATAACCTTATAATAACAAAGTAGCCACATGTCACACGACGGGACTCAAAAGGTAGCCTAATTGCCGGTTGTTACCGAGGCACCTGGTTAATGTCAGATAGGCTAATCTGCATCAATATCGGTGTTGCTTCTTATGCAGCAAGGCCCAGAGACAGTCTGTGCCTCGCCGAATGTCAGGGTAATAGGAACCGCGTTCTGCTACAAAACAGATTGACCTCATTTTGCCACGGAACGCTCCTTCCCCGCTGTCACCCTGGCGCTCCAACTGCCCTCAGTCTCTCACTTCGTAATGAGCACTGGATTTCACAGTAGGTTAACGCGTCTCCATCCGTCTTATTTCCACAGGAGCTGGCAACGGGCCCCCTTTGCCTCCCGCATTTCTGGAAATAGGTTAGTCCCACGATGTAGCAGCAGGACGGAGCACCTTGCCCACCTCCCCCAAGCCGCTACAGGGAGCGTATAGCCGCGTATGCGCGGCCACTGTCCGCTTCGTTAAAGCCGACGGAAGGTGTCCGCGTTATGTAGGAAAACAAATTTCGCCCGTCCAAATTACATGGCGGACTTCCATGCAACTGGCAGTAATGGCGCGGGGGCGGGAGGGTGGTCTATAGGAACAACCGGGGGAGGGAGGGAGGGAGGGAGGGAAGGAAGGAAGGACAGGAAGGTGGCAAATGTAACCGAGCCTGTCCGAGCTGACAGCAACGTCGGTGGATAGCAGGCTCCGTGTCGATCCCCCCCGGTCTTTCTCTCGCAGGCATTCTTTCTCATCTTCTTTATGTCTAGGACGCTGCGCATGTGTGTGTGTGAGAGAGAGAGAGAGAGAGAGAGAGAGAGAGAGAGAGAGAGAGACCCCCATGCTGCCCAAACACACCGTGAAGCCTGTGTAATGTAGATTTGTATCAGGTGAGCGGTCGCACAGCGGAGTAAACACCACGCAGCAAACGCTCTCTCTGATGGCCTGGTTGTGTCCTATCAGCTGCTGTAGTCAATGGAGCCATCCGGAGAGCACAACTGCCAAGGAAATTAACTCCCTTTGGGAACTGTCCAACGTACCGGTAAAGCAATGCTTATAAACTTGTTATTTTGGAATATCTTTCGTATCAGGGGCGGGACTAGGAACGAAATTAAGTGCATTGACAAAGCACCATTATTATTTAATAGACAATTCATTGACAGAGCTACTGTACTGTAGGCAGGCCTAACCTTGCATCTGACACTGTGGAGATAATGCATCCAGGCACACCAGGCTGTCAGGTATTTCCCTCCGTTTTTTTGTTAGTTTTTTGTTGATTTTGCAATTCAATCCTGGCGAGAGCTAATGCAAACCGTTCGCCTTGAAAATTTCCATGTCGCCAGGAGACAAGCAAACGGAAGAGGAGCACTTTGACTGACATCAGCCCGGTGTGACAGACGACGTCTGAAGAGCTGCCCCGATGTCGTGATACATGCGTTTGGGCCAAGGTCATGAGGAAGTGCCGTGCACATTTTAATGTGTTATAAATATGCTGAAAAGACAATTGTACTGGGGCGCGGAGGCTTAAAATAGCTGGTTCCTCCTGGTGGCAGCCAGCGTGCTTTGGTCATTAGAATAGCAATAAACAGATTGCCTGCTGTGGAGGGAATGGGACAAAGCCCTGTAGATTTGTCTCCATGTCTTACCTTAATGATTTCTCCCAGTATTAGCAGGTAACATTGAGTCCTAGAGGGCCTCACCCCACGGAATGGAGAGGTTTTGTCTCCGGGCAGAATAAGCCTTATTTGCCTGAATGGCTGTTATTGTCACTTCGATGGAATCTCGCAGGACACATATTCTGCCCAGTTGCGAAGACCCCAACCACTGGTGAAAATGATTGAGGAAAGTATTGTAAGCCCACCGTTCAATAAAGGTGTGCGCATGTAGCCGAAGAGCAAACATAAAATGTGCCCTTATCTCTTTATTAAAGAATATATTATAGACTATTCTTACACAGGGTAATGTTGATTTACAAGTGCTATGCTGTATGTTTAAACATCCTTAACTAGCCTATACACAATCCTGCAGTTATTTCCCAGCTAGATAATGGAGTGTAAACAGTAAACAGCAAGCAAATACCCGTATTGCCAGCAGGACATTAAATTGCTGTGCGGTGGAGTGCTACAGCCAACTTATTCCTGATTGGATGAAATCCTATTAAGCCATGTGCACACCATGTAGATTCTGGAGGGCCCTGCTCAATGAACAACAACATGAATAAGGGTAAATATATTAAGGGTTCAGATGCACAAACCTCTAAGTGCATCTGACATATTTTGTTTTAAAATTGGCAATATATAAATAAGTATTGACATTTTTGGAAGATGTTACTTTTTATTCCGTGAAAAGCAACCTTTTAATTGTAATTAAGGTGAAATTAGTGGACACAAATATAGAAAACTAATAAATAATTAGTTTATAATAGCTATTTTATTTTCCAGATGGATTTTCCATCTAAACTCTTCATATATATTTTAAGCCTTCACTATGACAAATAAAACATTTAATCATGTTGGTAATAATAATGTATGCCACTGTTTTATTTTATTTTCTAATTAATTTCTTATTTTTTTTAACCATTATTCATTTTACGCATTTAGTTAAATCCCATTACATTTAAAGTGCTCACCAGCAGAACAAATACTCTGCTAAGAGGTCCAATCTCTGCCCTGAACTGTGCACCTGCTCCACCATCGGACATTTAGCTTTGCTCTGCTTTTTCCTCTAAAATGTGTTGTTGGTGCAAAACCAATCTGAAAACCAATCTGAGGGCTGAAATATGCCACAAGACTCAAAGCAAATCACAGTCCCATGACATATCATTGTTGAATGTTTGCTGTTGTTGCTATAATAGTCTATATCCTTTGGCATGGAAAGCCATGTGCATCATTAGGCCTATATGAATATGCTGTAAATCCTTTGTAATTGCTGTGCATTTACAGACTGTTTGTGCCTGTTGGTGGAATCACCAAATTTAGATGTATTTCTCTGAAACATCTTGCAGACACCACTCAAATAGTATAAATTAGTAAACAAAGCACTGCGCTATCTTTGTACCGCATATTATGGAGACATACCTTTGAGTGACAATGCTAACAGCAAATGTAAATCGTCAGTATTACTTCCCGAAAGTCCGAGAGTCCCGTGTCGAGCTTCCGATGGTATATAAGACGTTCAGCACAGAGTTGCTCATGTGACGTAGTGCTAATGAATGGAAGAGGCTGAGACTATGAATGGGGAGACCAGCTTCCAAAACTGATTTTTTTTACCAGGCTGTAAACATGACAATTTAACATGGAAGTCTATGGGGATTGATTCTGTTTTGCAACCAGCCTCAAGTGGCCATTCGAGGAACTGCAGATTTGGGCATTTCCACATTGAATTAATTTCTCAGCACCGGGGGTTCCGCCTTGACTTAAACAAGTGATTCTCTATTCTCATCTTATGTCTCCCTTAGGTCCATATACTGGCTAGCTTTTCTTTTTTTTAAAACCTTGCAGCGCTAAACAGATACTGTCTGATGTGCTTGTTTTGGGAGCTGCTGTTGTTGTGGGACTACGGAAAACCAGTTTGAAGTACTGCGCTCTTGTTGAAAGTTTAAATACTACTTTAAACTTGTAAGTGAACGGAGCGCTGAGTGCATCATCTTTGTAAACAAAACAAGGAGAGTAAGAAAAAAAAATCAATGTGTGGCATATAGGGGCAGGGAGCGAGCATGTTTGTAATTGTAGAATGATCTACACATTATTCTGTGTGTGTGTGTGCGCGCGCACGTGTGGTTAAAGTGAGTTACCAAGTCAGGCCTAGGCAGTGTGGCCACTCAACACATTCCCCAGCGCTTCCCAAATAGTCAATTACTGTGATGTAGTGCATTACACTGCAACAACCACAAACACGTTTTCTCTTTCGTTTATTTGTCTGAGGTCTCACCACCATGATAAACAGTCCCTTTGGTAATAAACCCAGCGGGAGGCTCATGGGGAACTCGAGCGTAACAAAATTATTGTTTTAGCTACCGCAAGTCTTTAAGACATTAATCACTTGCATCCTATTGATCTGTTGATCATATTAAGTGTGAATGCTTTTTTGCAGGGCTATACAGTAGGCTTGCAATAGTGGCAAAACTTTCCTGGTATTACTGCTTAAAATTACTTCAAAGGTCAATATTTTCCTGTACGTGAATTTATAGCGTTTATTTTTTGTTACTTTTGGTGCAAGGCTGTTACTGTGCTGTAGAATGAAAGCAGGGTTTGTTGTAGGAGTGGAGTATAAGGTAAGCAGTGAGGCAGCGATAAGAACGTTTGCAAAGAGGTAAGACGTCCGTACAGTAGCTGTCTGCTGTTGGAAAATGCCCAGATAAGGAATATAACTCTCTGGCCTGCAGGGGCTCAAATCGTCTCTCCCCCAGACTCGTTGGATCTCAACAAATTTCTTCAAGTGAATTAGATATGAAACTGCCAGACACTTGTAAAAAAAAAGTCTACAAAAAAAAAGACTTCTCTCCTTGCAGGTTCTAATGACAATTTGCCTTTAGGGATGTGCTTTCTCCAGGCAGACAGATGGAGTGAATAAACAGGCAGACTCCTCTCAGCAGGTGTGTGTTGGCGAGCATCTCTTCCACACCAGACAGACACGGGTCTGCCTGTCTTCCAAAATATGGGTCTTGTTAAGGATTTGAGACATAAAACACAATATATTACTTAAGTTATAAATGAATCATACGCTTTTACGTAATGAATTGCGATTAACAAATCGCATATTTTTTACTTTAAATGTTTTCAGAGTGTTATATTTTTATAACAAGATATTTGCCAGCTTTAATAAGCAAATGTTTATTTATTTTAGTCTTAAATGAAATGTAAACATTTGCATAAAGCTGGCATATCTATCTCCCATGTAATGTCTCTCGTTAGTAGCGATTAATTACGTAAAGCGTGTGATTAGTCACGATGACATTTTTAAATCAAATGACAGCCACACTTAGAAAACAATTAGGCAGTTAATTAAATATAACACATGCATAACCCTGCTATATACACTTTCCATTTGAAATGTTTCTACATTTTTAGACCAACTCAGAAGGGATGCTGACCATTACCTGTTTTGCCAGAAAGAATCCATTTACAATGGATACTGCCCCAGGGTATGTCAGATAATGACTTCTGTGTAATTTTATATGGCCCAATAATACAAAGAGCAAATGTCAGCCATTTTTTTAATATTATGCCTCCCCCCTCTGCCCCCACTTGTCATCAATAGCTGTGTCTCATTGTTATCTCAAGGATGCTTCTTTGTTTATCCTGTGCTGCCAGACAACATTATTCCCCTTAGCGGTATAGGGGAATTGTCGCAATTAGCATTACAAACGTGTTTCTTAAGCCGATATCGAATGGTTAGTTTGTCATTGACTGTAAAGAAATGGGCCAAACAAAGTGCTATTATTATCACTACCTCTTAACTCAAACCCCCCAGTCTGGTTTTTCCCCACGGATTTGTCTCTGTTTGTGGCCACGTCCCTTAAGATTGAACGGCTTGCTCTGAGAACGGGGCCACCGTGTTTGGAGAACTTGTTTAACAGTTATTGAAGTTGATGACTGATCATTTGCATATAGATAAGGCATTCTTACCTAGACTAAATGTTTAGCATATAAAGTAGAATTGTGCCCTTTTTTCTATCCCCTGAATCAGAATTGTATCGAATAATGCCGGAGTACAATTCACAGGTGCATTGATTTGAAAATTTTGGGCAGTGCTCGGAATTATTGATGTCAGTACTCCATGAAGAGACAAAACAAACAATGACAAATACTCCAATGGTTGTCATATAGGAACCACAGCAACAGAGATATATAGAAATATTACTTGGCATCCGTTTTAATTAATTTATTTATTTACAGAAGTTTCTAAGAATTTTCTTAGAATTTTAAACAGAATTGACAAGTGGTACAAACCTGTCAACCTAACTTTCTCAAAACAAAAAATACTGAATTTCCTAGGCGACAATGCCTGACATTATTGACGCCTTTCCATGCAGTGCCCCGGTTATCTATTTCCTATTTGGCTGTATGTTAGCATGAATAGCCCTACTCCCTATTTGATTACATTATTGAACCCCTTATACTTGTGACCCCAATTTATGAACCACTTGCTTTGGTATGGTTTCATGCTGTGTGTTCCAACTCTGAAGCTCCTCCATACTCTTTGGATGGCATTGTTATGATAGTCAGATAAATGGCCTTGTGGCATTATTGGGAAATCAGTGATGCTAGTTCACATACATGCACTCTTATAGGTGGGTCATTTAATTACGACTGTTGTCAGAAGTTACGAGCGTTTGCTGAATCAGCACATTGAGATCAGAGCACATTGCGAATAAAGTATGAATAGGTTAAGGCAAAATATTAACATGTTATTTATGTCCAATTGTGTTAAAAGGCTGGGTGCAAAATGCCTTTCTTACATTTTGGAGAATAAATAAATAATCCAATTGAATTTATATTTAATAATTTAATACAAAAACATCAAAAGTGAATCTTGACTTATATTGTGACACCCCAGTGGTATGGAAAGGAGGAGGACAGCAACTTGAAGTTCACAGGCTTTATTCAATGGTAGGATAGACGCTCTCCTTTTTGGGGGTTGCAAACAATTTACAAAATATATACAAAATCATACAAATGTCGATTGCTACAGTAAAATATATGTATAGGCTAGGCATGCAAGCCACAACTACTGTGTAATTCTCCAGGGTAGCTGTCAATTGTTAAACTACTCTGAAGTTCACGTGCACATCAATTAAACCAGATAGCTAACACATGGACATGTGCGTTCAATAGAGCACATTTAGGGGAATCACCCACACACAAATATGGGGGTACTATTGCCGTGGCAGAACAGCTCAAGGGTTACATGAGATAACAAAGGTTGGGAATCACTGTCATAGACGATACGCGTTGCCTCACCACCGCACCATACGAGGAGAGAGTAGCCCGCTGACCTCCCGACTTGCTCCCTCCTGACCACCGCACCATACGAGGAGAGAGTAGCCCGCTGACCTCCCGACTCGCTCTCTCCTGACCACAGCACCATACGAGGAGAGAGTAGCATCATCTGGCACCAGGGCTTCTTAAGCATGCTGCCTGAGGTGATGTGATTAGGCCACGAGCTGCACCTGTTGCTCCTCCACTGATTCGTGCAGCTGACCGGGAAGTAGCGTCCTTCCCTTACAGTGTCTCGTGGCCCTGCCCTCCTCCAGGCATCCCGGACGCCACATTGTATGAAATATAATAATTATAATAATAATAACAATAACAATAATAATAATAATTATTATTATTATACATTATATGTACATGTAATGCACTATCACTGTACAGTATATGTTTCCCTCCTGGGTTCCTTATAGCAGCAGACTTTTATGTTTAAATAAATGAGTGCTTGTGCTTGGTATTGCTGCTTTAACCTTTAACCTAACCTTGAATATATTTGCTATTATATAATACAATTTATTTTGTGTGCTTTTGCTTTCAAGGTGATGCAAAATGAATTTGAGATTGTTCATTTATACATAGCACATAGAATATATATATTTAGGTATGCTGCATATTCACCCAGCGGTATCCATGGCGTCTTGGCCGACCCGAGGTGCACTAGGTTTGATTTAGGTTCCACCGAGGTCCCGCCGATTTTTACCCGACCTATGGTGCCTCCGTGGCATCTTGCCCGACCCGAGGTACACCGAGGGTTTCACAGAGGTCCCGCCGATTTTTGCCCGACCAAAATTCAGCTATTCTCTAAATGCGCATAGATTTATTTTTCTAGCAGCAGATGATATGATAATAGGAATGAACTAGAATGATATTTCCTTAAGAATATACACGTGAGTGCTAAATAAAATAAAAAAAGCATTATTTACATGCAGCCATTATGGGCAAATGTAGCTAAGTCGCGACCAACAGAAATGGTCAAATACCGTAAGACATATTACTCAAATGAGGTTTATTCCAATATGTTAGCTGTAGAAGCAAACAAGTACATGTTTTTATCTTGGCACTGCTTAACTCCTATTGCACAATTCATCATATTTGCAGCCTTAATATGCACATGAGATACCCAAAAATAAGCTACAAGAATCCATGTTTTATTTAAATGTAACAGTAGCATGAAATATCTATTATTTTATATATTTTTGTATATAGTAACTTATTCTGACTTTACCCCTTTTCACATGTAAACAGGGCATTTGCTTTGAGCCACTGAGTGCGTATCCCCATGACTCAGCACGGTGCCTTGGATTGATTGAAATTTGAAAGCTTTAGAGGCAGCGTTGTCTCTAGAAACTAACAGTGCTTTATTATATATATTTATGTACAATATCAATACAGTGTCATAGTCAGTTCAAATCACTAGAATAATTTTTTTTTTTTCATATGCCTTAAAATTATTATTAATTGTTAATCCTTTTAAGTGGCAGGAAAGCAGTCTCTACACAGGTTTTTCTGCTAAAGCAGACTTTTACCAGTGTTGGGCAGTAACTAGTTACTATTTACTGTAAAATTATTTCTTTTTTCAGTAACTAGTAGTGTAACTAATTACTTTTTCCAAAACGGTAATAACATTACAATGACTAATCCAAGTAATGCTGCATTACTCTTCATTACAAGAACAAGATTCCACACTCTTAGACTTCCATTTTATGAAGATGTGCTGGTCCTAGCAAACTTAGTGTAGGCTAATTTAACTGACCTGTCAATCATCTGGTTTGAGAGGCTGCAATGTTTTCACTGTGGCTGATTGTTGACTCCTAAGGTTCATTAATGTTCCAATAAAGAGGATTCAATTCTAAAATGAGCTGGCTACATAGGTCGTCCTTTTTTGGAGGGGGCGAGCCAGGGTAGTGATTGTGAAAATAATATAGTAATGCAACTAGTAACCCTAACTGTAGTAATGAGTAAAGTAATATTATTACTTTTTGAAGGAGTAATAAGAAATTACTAACTTATGACAATTCCTGAGTAATTTACACAACACTGACCATTACTGCTACAGGGTTATTTTAATGGGAGGAAAATACATAATAAACACTCCAATTTGGCAGTGGAAGCATCCAATGCAGGTGAAACACTTTCTCCCGTGAGAGCAAAAAGCTCTAGTTGCGCTTAGAATGTTGTCGTTAACACCAGAATGCAATTTAATATAGTACATTACATATAGTAAATTTTTCTTATAATGTTATTGCTTAGAGCTCAGTTTAGGGAAAGGCTACTTTAATGCAGGGTTTGCACCAAATGCCAATCAGGGCCATTTACTTTAGACGTTTGTGACCCACTTGTGGTTGTGATGTTTTGATGGTTTGCTGAAATAGTCACACTCAAGGGATTGTATGGCACTGTTTGGCAAATTATTAAGTTTGTCCATATTCGCTATTTTATATATGCTATCTTATTTTTTTACGTTTAAACCGCATGCTACAGGACAATAAAAGAGAAACTTAAGAAACTCCAAGAGAAACATATAGTCAATCATAGCACAATGACTCCCTAACACTAAAAGCTAGTGGCATTACAAAAACTTAATTAATTATTAATTAATTAATTAATTAATTAATCATGTTTCAGATCTACCTGCATATAGACGAAGATTATATTTTTGTTTTCTTTTACTGTAAACCACACTATCTTGTTTTGCTTGATGTGTGCAGTTTGAAAACAAACTATGTAAAAATGAATCTGTCACCTATGCTTTACACTGTAAAATGTACAGAAGTAAAAGCTTGTATAGCAAACTAACGACCAAACGAAATCGCAGCCAGTGATCGAATAATCTCACCTATGTGGCTTCTGGTTCAAAATGTGTAAAAATACAGTAAACTTTTTTTTTTTTTTACAGTAGTGAGACAAAATAATAGGAAGAGAAGCGTTGGAAACAAAAATGCACGCAGTCTGTACTACAGTAATCCATACAATATCTTGCCTGGCTCCGCCCAACTATGGCTCTCAGCTCAATTTGTTTTCGCTGAGATTACAGTATAGTCTAGAAACCCTGTTCTCATTGGTGTTCTCACAGCCACCCTGCCGGCGGACCAATCAGGGTGGGTTAGTAAGATGATGTTGAAGTCAAGAGTTTTTCTTAATGGTGGTAGAGCTAGATGAGGCGACCAAAACAGTTGTAGAAATGTAGATTGATAAAGGCTGTCAAATAATTTCAAAATGACTGTAACCAGAGGTCTACCCAAGTGAAAGAGTTCAAGTAACTCACGGCCTTGTTTGCGAGTGAGGGGACATTGGAGCGGGAGATTGGCCTGAGAGTCGGAGCAGCGGGAGCGGTATTGCAATCACTTTACCGCACTGTTGTGACGAAAAGAGAGCTGAGCCGGAAGGCAAAGCTCTCGATCTACCGAGCAATTTTTGTTCCTACCCTCCCCTATGGTCATGAAGGGTGGGTCATGACCGAAAGAGTGATATTACGAGTACAAGCGGCCAAAATGGGTTTTCTTAGGAGGGTGGCTGGTGTCTCCCTAGTTTTCCAGGCACATCTAGCTGAGAGGAGGACTCGGTGAAGACCCAGAACAAGGTGGATAGACATATCTACACACTGGCCTGAGAACGCTTCGGTTTTCCCCAGTCAGAGCTTGCTAATGTGGATCGGGAAAGGAAAGTTTGGGGTCCCCTGCTAGAGCTGCTGCCCCCACGACCCGACTCCGGATAAGCGGATGAAGATGGATGGATGGATACCTTACCTTTAAAGGTTGATTGTCAATATATTTGAGGGATTTAGAGATTTATTTGCATGTAACATTTGCCTTCAACCTTGTGCGGTTATCATGTTGTTCAACGTACATCCACTGTCTGGTAGGCCTACCCCTGATCTGACTGCCCACCCCCCGAGATTCGATCACTAAATGGCTTACCCATTTGGCTAGCGTTTCCAGAAGACCATGCCGCTTTAGAGCAGTGGGCATCAGCTCACTAGGTCTGACCTGGAATGTATTCCCCGTCTCAGCCAACAACTGGCTGCTGTGTCCCCAAAAAACCAGAGCGGGGAAAGGAGAACTCCCTCTGCAAAGTTGGAGTGGTATAATGAGGCAACACGGGAACGGTGGTCTTCTTTCACAATTAGCCTCTAAAAGGTTAGCCCAACCCAATTAATTCACTGGTTAAAAAGGTCAGGGCACTTTGTTAAAACGACTGGGGAAAAGCTATGTGAACAAGGCACACTGCCAGCTCATTACTTAGGCATCATCATGCTTCATTATAAAGTGGTGGACATTGTTTAAACATGAATGTGGGAGATGGCAAACTGAAGACCCAAGCGTGAAACTAGAGCCAAGACAAATCGCCATTTGGATGAAGTTGCAGGAGAGCATTTTGTGTCACCTGTGAGGTCAAAGGTTGTGATCTTGGCCGCACACATTTGGACTCAAAAGTAACTTTACTCTTTCATGAGGGATTCATTGTTTAAAATGCACAGCTGTGAAAATCAAAGGCTTTGTGCGCCACATGACCATTTGAAACCTCACTAAGAAAGAATTAACGGGAAAGTTTCACAGTGGCGTAAATTAACCATGAAACCCGCAATTCAATGGATTACATTTCGTTTGTGTCTTAAAAAAGTGTCATCAAAATGTGTGATACAGGGTTGAACCATGAAGACACTAACATAGGAAACTAAAATTAGCCAAACACATAGAAACAATTTGGAGTCAAATCCAAAAATTCGATAGAATAAGCATCTCTACCTCTCTCTCTCTCTCTCTCTCTGAGTTACTACAGTGGATATTGTAGTGTATTAGTCCATTACAATAAACAATTTAGTTTAATCATTCAATATGCAATACCTTTACTCTGATGACATACAATTATCTTAAGTCAGGTCAAGACATGCCAAGATCAGCAAATGTCCATCTGAGGACCAACACCAACTTTACTGCCAGTCGATAGGTCAATCGAGATGTATATTCTTGAGATATCTTGTTTCTAAAATGTATATTCCTGCCTTAGTCAAATTAATACTTTAGTATACTGTATATGTCTCAGTCAAATGTCTTTGTCTTGCCTATGTATGATGAAATATGTCTTTGAGTGTTTCGTAAAATGGTATCCTGAAATAAAATGTTATTTATTATTATAAAATTCATATATTTAATGTAACAATATGTAAAAGGTCGATGTCTAACCTCTAACCACTCCTTATTACGTGTAACAGAACAATTGTAGTTTTTGATGGATTATGATAACCAACAGAAATTGGTAAAAATATACATACATATATATATATATATTTTTTTTTTGTATATTTTTCTGCGGAGATATATATATATGGATTATGATAACCAACAGAAGTTGGTAAAAATATACATACATATATATATATGTATTTTTTTTATATATATCTCTGCGGAAAAATAACACTGCAGCATTTTCTCAGATTTGTACTATTTACACATCTTTATTTTGTACTTGCATGTATTTTTAGAACTACATTTCTATAATTGTTCTGCTGCTAGTTATTTACAAGCTCTTCTGCTTGACAACTATACCCCTCTACTAGTCATTAACAAGCTCTGCTGCTTCACACCTATATACCCTCCTATTAGACATTAACAAGCTCTGCTGCTTCACATCTATACCCTCCTACCTAGTCATTAACTAGCTCTGTTGCTTCACACCTATACACTCTTACCTAGTCATTAACAAGCTCTGCTGCTTCACAC
>JAODTR010003463.1:0-12753 GCA_025399935.1 Amblyopsis rosae
AACAATTTGAGGCAGAACATCTCACTAGACACTTTAAAGGTGGAGTCCTTGGGAGAAGTTACATTATTATTAACCATCACATTCTAGATACTTGTAATGCACTTTCAGATTTGAACCTTATTAATTATGTTGGGTGCAAATGCGACAGTCCGAAGAGTTTGTGGAAAGGACGTCTCTGATTTATCACCTTTTCTCCAAACTGTGTCTCCTAAACATACAAACCCTGTTCCTTCACAGGGCTGTGTGACTAGCTGCTGCTGTGTTCATGTGGTTGACACGAATAACAATGAACTACATCCTGCCTCCCGTATCCTTTACTGTAGTCTGGACGGCGAGGTGGAATTAATGCGTAATATTAACACCTTGAAAACACTGCTGATATTAAACCATATGTGGTCCAAACCCCATAAAACTATGTTCAAACCACGTTTGAATAGTCTGCACCGGTACTAACAGTAAAGCAGTCGTAGCTTCAACACAGCTATGTGGAAGTCGGGGTGGGGTGTGTGTGATTGTATACAAGTGGCACAAGGATCCCTATTATCAAAAAGAGCTCATTACTACAGATTGTTTGATTGATTTAAATATTGATCATATTATGAAATATTGTTATTAATTTGTATAATAGTAATCATAAATTATCATAATCATCAACAAGTGCTATTGGTGCCCCCTCTAGTGGTCTGGCAGGCCATATGTATTACATTAACTCCTTTCCACCTCCCTTCACCATCCACACCATTTCCACGTACGTGTGCTCTTCTCCTGTTTGTTCCATCCACAATGCTGACCTCTTCCTCCCCTCTCTATTCCTGTCTCCTGTTGTGTCCCTGCATTATTGATACCAGCCTATTATGTGTCTATGCACCACGGTGGCAGACAAAGTGAAAGAAAGAGGCAGACAGAAAGACAGAACAAAGAAGTGAAGACTGAAAACTAGCAAAAATGTCAGAGAGAGAGAGAGAGAGAGAGAGGACAATAAAGCACTTTTCCACCTCATAACAGACAGGCACAGAGGTGGCTACTTTAGAATCTAGGCTGGTAGTTAATAAAAGTGAAATATTACAGGGAATTTCTGATATTTATGGTGCAGAATGCTGGATTTAAGAGTATTTTTCTCAGCAGTGCTTCCGTGATATTAGAATACAACGTTAATATATAACCCTTGTTGAAGAAAAGATGATAAAAAGCGATTTGACCAACCTAAACCTGCCAAAGTATTTCATATTAAAAGCATTAAACAGTCAGGATAAGGAAATTAACAGTACTGTATTTACATGTCTGAAATATAAATATGATAGTCCAGTTCAACACACACAATGAAACAGACTACATACAATGAATGTTGCAACAAGATAAAAAAGGTATACTTTATTTATCTTGAATTTAGCCTATACTGTGAATACTTATATCAACTATCTAACTTAGATTTTGTTGCTTAAATATTTATATTACAGGCACGTTCTACTCCATTTGTAAAACACATACTGTACAATATAACAGTAGCTACAGAAATTGATATATCAAAGAAAACAGACACAAAAAGCAAGAGAGAGTAGGTTAAATAAATTATTACTACAAACTGACATTTATTATCTATAACTTTAATCATAGCTTTAACCTCTCGCTGTCAGTCACAGAGTGTGTTTCTCTGCCTGTCTCTGACTATCTCTCTCCTCTCAGTTATTGCAAAAGCTACAGTCACTCTGAATAATTCAGTATTCATGATTTTTTCATGACTCTAAGATACCTCTTTAGGGTCATCACAAAAATAATTAATCTAATACAAAAGCAGCCTTGGAGAGAGAGAGAGAAACAGAGAGCTTGAAAAACATCAACAAAGCAACTTTGTGATTTGCAGTAGCTGTTCTATGCTATTGTTTGTAAAGCAGAGCTACTGTACATGAAAGAAGTACAGAAAGGGGAAATATATCAGCACAACCCTCAAAGGAGTCCATTTAAATAATAGAACTGTAGAAATAAAACACACAAAGATGTAGTTGAAGCACAGTGATACACCTTTTTTGTTGAAGTTACATGCCTTGATTGTGTTATAACCCCGCCAGAACCCAGAATTGCCTGCCCATCTGACTATTTATGTTTGAAACACAACCGTGCATGCCTATGGTGTTGTTGGGCGACCGCGATGGGGGTGGGAAGTAGATACAGCGGGAGTAGATGGGCCCTTTAATCTTCATGTTTGAGTTCTGCCTGTTCACATTCACATTCTAATAATGCTGCATTTTCAGCATATAAACAATAAGAATGATTCATTAAAAATCATGACTAGCAACAAATAAAAGTCACAACAATGGATATTTTATTCTCACACTCACAGTATTTTGGCTTCAGGCCAGCTGTATGTCTATTTGGTACTGAAAATAAAACACGCTCCAAAAGAGCCTCTTCCATTTAGTTTCCTTCTCTTTCAGGTCTGATGTTTTTGGACAGTGCTGCTTAACAGTTTTGGAACCTATTTCTTCTGAATTCATTCATTTCACATAACATGATCAAATCTTAATCTAAAAATCATCAAATCAAATCATAAAAGTACATCAGGACCACCCAATAACATTCAAAGGATGTTTTTTCAGCAGTATTTAGCAGTCCTAAACATGCATGTATAACCTGTGTTTATAACAATGCGATCAAGACAGCTGTTCTTTCAAACACAGTAGCTGGTGTTTCATGCCTAGTCTAACGCTATAGGCTGCTGCACCTGCATGTTGTAGCCATGCACTACTCAATCCTTGTTGTTTCCCCTCATCCCGATGGCATGAACATATTCAACAGCTCAGACTGAATTATTAATTATTAATAATTCATCATTTGTAACCAAACTACAGGCCTTCAGACACAAATGACTTTGATCTGCCTGCCCAGGTGTCAATACCAAAAACTACATTAGCCCGTTGAGCATCACTTTGAAACCAATGCATGTGCACGCACGCATGGCGCACACACACACACACACACACACACACACACACACACACACACACCACACAATAAATCAATTTCCTGAGAAACACAGCAGTGCTAATCAACACAGGACATGCCACAACATGCAATATAAGCACGGTAATAACAGGCAGATACTGTAGGCCCCATACTGCCCGGTATATTGACAAAGCCGTAGCGGTCATTTGTGTCTGCTATCTCTACCATGCGATCCAAGCCAGAAATAAATAATGAACGGTGTACCGCAGGAGGTTTGCAGGTGAGCTGCGACCTGATTGTCAGCTGAATGTTTACTTTATCTGGTCGATGGCGTTATCGATGAGGCAGCAGCCAACACAAACAGAAGCCAACACAAACACATATCTGGCAGTTGACTCTTCTTCGTTTCTCAGTGGAGTGAGAGGGGGGAGAAAATGTCATGCTCTCTCTTCTCTGTCTGCAGAAAGGCCTGTGTTGATACATAACAGCTCATTTGGATGGGTTTAAATCAATGCCGCCACACGCGCTCTTCCATCTTTGTGTTTTCCGGCGCTGGGCAAACTCAGAAAGCTGTTCAAACAGGCGTAACGGATAAAAGAGACAGAAATGGAGAGTGTTTGGGTCCCGCTTTGACCTCCAAGACTGTTGGGCTGAGGCGGTGGAGGAAAAGTGAATCTTGATCTTGTGTGTCCGTGAGTGTCGATGTGCGCTGTGTGGTATCTGGAGGGAGCTGATTGGCTCCAGGCTGAGAGAGGGGGTGGTGAGTAATGGGCACTGAAAGGCAAGCGATCAATCCACTAGCAAGAGGAGAGAGCACTGATTTTTGAGGTGGTTGTGTGTGCATGTGCACTTGCCTGGGTGTGCCAGTCATCGAGTACGCGTGACACAGCCTCACCTTGACAGATATACTCCTGCCCTATTCCTCTCCCCTCCCTATATCTTAGGGCATAGATTGCAAAATCAATAAGGCTAAATGGAGTTGCTGTGGAAGCCATTGAGCGTCCTTTCAAAGTGCCAAAGGAACAAGGACAGTAGGAATCATATGTGACACTCTTGGCTCCTCTCATCGCTGCTCTCCTCCCTATCAACTGCCTCTATTCTCCCTCTGAAGTCGTGTTTATCTACCCACCAGGCATTCTAAGTTGTAAGAACGGTCCAAATATCTCCCCCCCCCCTCTCTCTCTCCCCTCCCACTTATTATCTACCCACACAGCCATTATCTCTGCTTGGTGCTCCAGTGTCTCTACATTATACCGCCTTTCCTCTTACATCCTTGGTCATATAGGATACTTCACCGCTTTCCCTAAATAGATATAGATTATTCATACAATATACATAGACGATCTCTTTGCTCAGTAGTGTACAGAAATTGGACAATGCTCATTCATTTGCATGGGCCTGACGCCTCAATTCAAGATTGTTTGTGAAATGTCACATCCAGAAACAGCATGTGAAGCTGTGCTAATTTAATCACACAAATATCTTTGTCAATTTAAAATACAGAAGTGATTTGTCTAAACATGTCAGAATGGGATGTGTAATATTAAGGTCTGGAATAAGGTTAATTTTGCCATCTGATATTAGCAGCATCAATACATTTAATGTGCACTTACTGTAAAGCTGCTGTAGGCTGTATAATACAATATATTTTGTGCAACAAGAATTAGCTAAAAAATAATGAAAGAGACTATGATTCTATGAAAAAAGGTAATCAGAATTTATTTTGGGTGATGTAAATGTAAAACATCTTATATATTATATTATAGAGGCAGGGGCTATCAACCAAAGCAGAAATTCTCACAGAGCATTTCAGATGACGGATATCTATGAGAGCGACGTCGATGGATGATACGCCCCCCTGCCATAGCTCTCTCGGATGTGCTGTCCACTGGCCTGCAGCCCGACAAACCTACACACTCAGCCACTGAGCACTAATGGTCTCACTGCACCTGTAGGATGGAATATAGTCTTGGTGGTGGGTGGTTGGTTTGCCGGTCATTCTTTTTACATAATGTATGTTCAGATGCTGGCAGAGAGCCAGATTATTGTTGTATTCGGTCATTTAACGCCGAGTTCATGCTCAGTAGCAAACAGTTCATTTACAAGCCACTTTGTAATTTGTGTGTGACTCTATAACATACTGTGAACTCCCGTTAGCCTACTGCTATCCCGTTAAGCATGACAAACTTGATTAAAACATTGTTCAGTCAACAATGTCATTGTTCAGTAACAATTAACATATACTATACAGAGATAACAATTACAAATATTAAACAGCATGACGGGGTTAGGCATCTTCCTCAAGAATGCTTACAGTTAGCACACAACCAACCTTTCAAACTGTAAGACTATCCTGCTCTGTTGGAGTGAGATCATCTGGTTTGCTACCTGGGTATACTACGGCATCTTTGATGTAGCCTTCTCTACATCAGAAGATAAGAACACTGGAATTAAGATGTGCTTTTTTTCTCACATTTGACCTACAGGCAGAATTAGCAGCCACACACAGAGGCCAGATAGCAGAGATTGTGGGTTGTTATGATAGCAAACCCAATTCAGAGGTGCGTGTACTCATACACACACACACACACACACACATATAGTTTCTTACAGTATAATCTGTTTAGTGTGTGAAAACTCACTGGAGCTTGCCTTAATTATGAAGCATCTCTAAATCCTTCCTGCATGTGGTGCATGCCTGCTGTATCCTAGGGGTATATCTACCATGATATACCATCCATTAGTGCGTTGCATGGGGAGGGAGGGGAAGATATTTCATTGGCTTATCAGTATAATCATGTTTACTTGAAAAAATATTTCCCCCACAGCAGTTTTCCTTTCGTGTAAAGACTGCATGGCAATCACCTCCCTTTATATCTTCAAATCATGCTTGATTGTGAACCTGATGGCGTTGACTGTTGAGATCTCTAAGCTGAAATGTGCACAGGAGAAATTCATCAATAAAGTTGTTTTTGTCCATAACAATCCCTGTGTTGTCGTAATGGTATGGTGATGGCCGGCATCACCATTCCACTTGTTTTCCCCTGAACACATCCTGGTCTCCTTCACTTTTCTTGTGATTACCCACACCTGGTTTGAGTTGCCATGATTGTCCACACTATACAGTATGTAGCCCTTCTGTTTCACCTTGTATTGGTGAGTGTCTCTTTGTCCCATAATAAACGTGTTGGTTTTTTTCCGCTAAA
This sequence comes from Amblyopsis rosae, assembly GCA_025399935.1. Taxonomy (NCBI): domain Eukaryota; kingdom Metazoa; phylum Chordata; class Actinopteri; order Percopsiformes; family Amblyopsidae; genus Amblyopsis; species Amblyopsis rosae. The sequence goes on from JAODTR010003463.1 coordinate 6,147, forward strand.
CCTGTCCTTGTTCTTGCCCTCCCGCACATTACAGTTGTACTGGAAGTGCTCTCGTGTGGATGCCATAAGGGCATCGATGTGTTGTAGCGGCAAGGGCTCAAGCCCCAATGTCAGAAAGCATGCTAAGCATGCCTGCTTAAGTGCCCTTGAGCCAGACAGCTCTCCAGCTCCAGGCAAAAGAAACCTGAGAACTTCAGCTTCCATCCTCAGAAAACCTGGTTAGCCTACTATAAGTGCATTTAGGTTCTATTTAATGTATTTACTTCATGACCCTTTACATCCCATCTCCCTGACTGAAGTGTCTATGCCATGGCTCATGGAAGAGTATAGAATCCCAGCGGGGCTAAATAACAGCTTTCCTGGCAATTTAGTTCAAAGATTTCCAAAAACATAATGAATAGAGAATGTGGGACCAGTTACCACTTCAAAATGACTCTTTACTGTGTATAAGTATGCGCATGTGTGCGCACACCCGTACCTGTACCACCTGGTGGCAATGTATAGGCTTGACAGAGGTGTGTGTGTGTGTGTGTTTGTACGTGTGTGCTAGCGCTGCTTGGAACCATTTATCCCCTGCTGTGAAGAGAACAGAGTGATAGAAGGCCTCAGGTAATCACAATGAAGAACCTTTCCTTCCACTGCACACCTAATGATAGCCCTTCACCTGCTGGAGAGACCCACCGCATAACGCACACACACACACAGACAGAAAAGTGCACTTACTAGCTTACCCTTTTCGACACCCACTGCTGACAAACAAGTTCCCATGCTGTATTCAATGTTCTCTGCATTGATAGAATAGTAAAATAGGCCACTTAAATACATGGTTACATGTTGAAGACGACTCAACTGTTTTAACTGGCACGTTGCCTTGAAAACTATTTGTAACGCTTGTTTGGTGGGTACTTTCTTTCATTTTACAAACCTTTTTTATTTCTTTACTGTACACTGGCACAGTAGTGTGAATGTAATGGTGGAGATAAGATAGACCCCCTGTAACACAACACAAAGTGCTTGACCACCTGTGCCTTGTCTAATATCACACTTTAAAGAAGGGTTAGTCATTCACGAGAACGCTTGCGAATTAATCAAAACAATATCCCTCCGCGACCCCGCCTCACACATTGAAAGGCAGCCGTAGTACTCTGGTAGTGCTACAGCTTTGTTGTTGTGAGCGGTGTTCGACACTTTGTCTGCGTTTCCATATAAGCTATGGAAATGCGAAGAGATATACGGTGAATATGACAAAAAGTGTATTAGCTTATAATTAGCTTGTAATAGCTGACCACACCTTTAACAGCATAGACAGAATTGGAATTTCAATCAGCAAGATTCACACACAGCCACTTTCTCCCAGTGTATCCACAGCTCATGCAGCCACAGACAGAGCCACCCATACCTGTTCCAGCTTCCAGTGGAACTCAGCAGGTCTGAACGTGTCCACTTGGGTGAAGTCTCGCCGCAGCAGGAACACCAGGCGGCAGTTGTGAACGTACAGTGCGTAATGGTGCCGGTTCATCTCTGACACAGGGAGACCCCATTAGAACCACATATCACTTTATTACAGCACATTATGTACTGATGATACAAGACAACAACACACAAACACAATCATAACACTATATGAAGTAGAATTAGATCACTGTGGGTTCTAACAGTAGAGAGGATTTGGCTAGTGCTAGAGATTTCATTTTCCCGTGCATTTATTGCATTCTAGGTTGAGACATATTTCATGAAACACTAAATTGGCTTCTTTGCTGTGTTTTATAGACACTGCATAATTTCTGGAGGATTTGTAGTGATTTCTAGCTGAACTCTGTTAGCAGGCCAGTCCAAACAATCTCTCCCACAGTAATTAGAAGTATACTGTACATGTCTGCTCAGTGAACTGCCCACAATGGGCCTTGCGACATTGTGAGAAATGGTATGAAGCGCACTGCATCCAGTGAAAGCTACTGATGTGTGTCACTTCTGATTGTCTTTACAAAGCAGCTCAATAAAATGTCAGGCTCCTGGCTGCGCTTTTATCCCACAGCAAATAAACTCCCATGGCACAGTGCATGAGGTGTGTGAAGCCCCAGGGATTTCAATTCCAGTACCCCACAACTCCTGAATGGTGATTATTGGGATAGTGTGTGTGTGTGTGTGTGTGTGTGTGTGTGTGTGCGTTTGACTTTATTAAGTGCTGTTTGTTGAGACAGAGGCCAGCCAAGGTGTGATTGCTCGTAGCTCCGGTGTCATTTCTAACATTGAGCCACCAGAACAATGACAGCTTTAGAAGAAGCATTGAGGCTGCATCACATGTAGCCTACTGTGTGCGGTAAAGGATTACAGTAGGATCTACAAAGGTGGGCGCATTACACGATTAAACAGATTAGGCAGCTGAGCATTTAGCTCGGCCCATTTGTTTGGCCTTCGCCTCCTTGAAACTGGTGACCGGTGAAGTCAGTAATCTCCCATTCAGGTGAAAATCGATGTCGGCGCTTAGCAACCCAATCCTCACCTGTCTTGTCAGAGTTACAGAGGAGAGTCTCCTTCTCAGCCCTCAGCCCAGGACTGGGACCGTGCTTCATCCACGTTGCTATGGTGAACTGATCTGTCAGGTTCTGGGGCACCACGCGGTCCGGTACATTGGCCGCCTGACGTCCATCGAATCTATAGATCAGGTCGCTGTCCCGGCCACTGTCCGTCAGCAGAGACGCCGTCCAATTGGTGGATGGACTAGGACCAGGAAGAAGGTCAGTGCTGCCGGATGCTGCACCTGGAAGAACCAATCAGAAAACAGAGGATTTGATCTTATACTTGATTGCCGTTCTGCCCGTCTCTGGTGGAGCCACTACACATTATTTCCTCATAAATGTCTCACCTAGACACCTGATAACACTTAACTTAACTAAGAGTGTTCAGGTTAGTTCCCCTGTAGTAGTGATTACACTTGCTGGTAAGAATTTTAAAAATTGTACACACTACATAAATAGTAGGTGCCATTTACAGTACTTTGACTTTGGTTATTATTTTGTTGTTGTTAGGTAAGGTCAGGTTTCAGGTCCCCCGTTTAGTCTAATTCCTCTGTCTTGTCTCACTTTATTTCCCCCCTGTAGTCTATGTTTTTATTTATTTGCATTTTATTTTGTTATGTGATCGCCACGGTAATTATTACACCTTAATTATTTGCTTGTTCATTGCCACTTGTGTATTTGGGTTGTGAGACTCTTGACATTTGTTCTTACCACACAGTTTCTGCAGGGACTTTTCAGAATAGGTTTCTCGGTCACAGCCTTTCCCGATGTGGTTGGTCTGCAGCTCCACTGTGACACGGACCCCCGACAGAGGACCCCCACACGTCTCAAGTTGCATTTTGGGAAACAGCTGCCTGCTTCCGGTGCCTGGTTCATAATCCACGCGCTTGTTCCAGCCTGAAGAGGATCGCAGAGCGCAATGACAGTACATTATAGTTGACTTACAATATTTATAATAATTATAATACGGTATACATGTTCAAATCTTCTTATTTCATCCTACTATCAGTGGCTATTATTCTGGGCTGGTGCCACTCGTTGTTATTGCAAATGTCTATTCTACACTCTTGTTACCAGTTGGTAAAATACGAAATCCTAAATGTAGTGCTTGAAAAGGTGTATCTTAACCAACACTACTTCATTAGTGCTATCATAGTACTAATGAAGTAGTGTTGTTAAGATACTGTAGTACTAAAAGACAGAGAAAGTTTAGTTTTGTGCCTCTACAGAACAACATGCTTGACACCATCATCAATGGAGACAATACCTAATTCAGATGCTATAATATAATCCAGAATCACAGGATTATATATTGGAGTGAAGGTGATTGAATATTATAGGTATAGTCAGCCTTGTACCATGCGTACTTCTTTATAGAGAAGCTGAATACCAAAGACCTTCTGTACAGACGGCAGTAACCCCCCCAGCCCCTTTAACACTGCCAACTGTTACATCAAAACGGCAGCTACAATGCCGACTGCAGCGGTTCTGTGGAGAATAACTACGGTAAGGCTGAATGCGGGGACAGGGGGAGAAAAGGCAAGCAGGTTTAAAAAGGCATTTGTAATAGTATTATTACAATCTTAATCTGTTACAATAGGTAACAGATAGCAAGAGGTATTCAAAAATACATAGAAAAGAAAACTCAGGCAAGTGATCTGTTAGACAAAACACTGATGGACTGACAATTTGTGTGTGAGTGTAGACTGTTATGTTGGGCGATAACCCATTTTTTAAATAAAAGATATTTTAAAAAATGTCCTACTGACCTTGATTGAGACAAGGAGGAGCAGGCAGACATGCCTAAATGCATCATTGGATTATATGTATATTATTCAGTGATATGTTATGGTAGGTTAATTGTTTTACTGAAGGCTTATGTAGTATATAGCCCCTTTATGACCTAAATCCTGACACTCCATGCAACATTAATTAAAGGTGTCAGCATGCGTAGATAATATTGTGTCAAAGACATATTTCCTCTTTGATCCAGAGGCCTTGGATTATGAACCTTGTGATACCATCTGGGTCTTCTGCATGTGTGTGTGTGGGCATGTGTGAGCATGTGTATGGTATTGGAAGGAAAAGACTGAAGGAAACGTGATCTCCTCTCCAACATGTTAATGGTTTCAGCGAGACAGAATACGAGCGCATACTTTATATCCCACGCCTTATTCTCAGATGGCCAGTTCTATAGGACCTTTGCACTCTATTTAAAGTAGACATTTGCTGAATGCGTGCCATTTCACATCCCCTTACTATACTGTCTCCCTGTCCCAGTTAACACTGTTCAGCCATTAACACACATCTCTTGTCTATGTCTGAGCGCTTATGGCCTCCTCTCTCTTCCCTTTACGTATTCCCACAATCATCCTTAAAGCAACTGTCCTGTCTATGGCTACGAGATGCTTTTAGGGTGTCCTACCATGGCATATTGGTAATATTTTTAAAAGGTATAATATATTTTTGCAGTGTTTATTCGATGCTATTAATAGTGGTTCTGATATACTGTATCTTTGAAGTACTGTATGTGAATCATTTATATTTCAATCCACCCAGGTGACATACTGTATGCAGTATGCCACCCCAAATGCGACAACGCCTATTACACCTTTGCTACATGTTCAGGGGACACAAACAGCAGTGGACTGAACGGCAGGTTACAAAACATGGAGGAGTTGGGCTGTAGTATAGGTTGAACAACATTCACATGGCTAACAACAACAAAGCAATTGTTTGTGTTTTACTGTTTTAAATTGCTGTGTTTCAGCTGTACAGATGCACAAGATGATGGTCCATCTCTGTCAGCTCCCTATGGTCGGCACATAGCCACTAAACCTCTTCCAAATGAAGGATATGTCCACACTAAGATATTACAGTTTTATATTTTATGCATTTCATATCAACATGAGATGGCATATACTTAAACTGAAATAATATGGTAATGAAAGCAACATTTGGTACTGGTATCCTACTAAATAATGATGACAAATAGGCTACTTATATAACACCAACAGGTTCGAAATATGCAGCTACACACTTCTGACACGGCATTGAGCAACACTGCCCATTAAACAGGGCAAACGACTTTGTTGTTCAAAAAATTTTTCTGTTAAAAGTTCATTGAACGTTCAAACCGTTCATTCCACTGAACGCACCCAGGGTCAGCCTCGAGCAGCCTCTCCGGAATACTAACACCTGTTGGCAATCAGTGTAATCAAAGACACCTGTTGATTTAACTCTCAGCATCATTTTTTATATGTTTCTGTCTTTAGTACAACTGGCTCTATACACTCGCAAACACTCATGTCTCCAAAATGGTTTGTTACAGGATGGGATAATCCATGCCATCCAAGCATAGGCGCACAAACATATAAACCAGCCAGGAACCGGAGCCAGAACACTGGAACTCCTTTGATAAAAACAAGCCGCTATACACTCCTAATACCACACTGTAGGAACAGAAAAATGTGTGAAGCTTTGCTAATAGGTGCTAAGTAACCCCTACGGTCTGTTCTCAGGTACGTCTTGCTGTCTGTTATGTCATTAATCAACACCAGCATCTTGCTTCTTGCTTATCTGTTGCTTTTTTGATTTCAACCCCCAGCTTTATTATCTATTTTAACAGGATTACCATAATTCATATATATATTTTTATGCGAGTAAGCCTATCTTATATTATTTATATATGACTTATTGCCAAACTCACTTAAAATTATCCCAATCTATAGTTACCAGCAACACATCCTTTTAAGTTAGCCTGTGGTGAAGTTTAGTGTGGCTTTATCTGTTTAAAAGGTGATATAATGTCCTAGAACATACTGTATTTCAATGGGAAAACTTGAAATTATCAATGGCAATGAATTATGGAAATCCTGTTAAAATAAACTAAAACTCAAATTATAGCATCATTCATATTTTTCCAGTAGGCCTATCAATCAATAAATCTTTATTTATATAGCACTTTTCATACAAATTCATGTAACACAAAGTGCTTCACACTACAACATAATTAAAAACAATACAAAATGAGTAAAAACAATACAATATATAAAAAATAAAGTAGTACCACCACTCATGTTACACTC
>JAODTR010003464.1:0-12753 GCA_025399935.1 Amblyopsis rosae
GGGGGGGGGGGTGTAGAGACCCCAGAGGCGGATGGCCTTCTGAAAAGGTGAGGTGGCTATTTGAACTACAAGCTCTCTTACCCACACGTTGAACTTTGAAAAACACACAGAAAGAGGGAATGAGTGAGGCGGGAGAAAGACAAAGAGCGACAGAGAAAGAAAAGGTCAGAGTTCCCTCGAGTTGAGTTGTTGAAAGAAACTTGAAGGTGAACAGAAAACTTCTGGCTTTTATATTCCACTCCCTAAATTCCACAGATTTTGGTTAAAAACTCAAAATGCAACAAAAGATCCCTTCATTGTAACTTCCACCACTGGGTTTACATTGAAAGATTGCCTTCCATGTACCGTGAAGTCTACCGACCGCATGTGCGGTCTCGGTCGTGGAGTTATTTTCCCATGCTCTGCAGATTGAGGTCTGAAAACAGCACAATGACCCCAATGTGTGGTCAATATAAAGAGAGGGGCAAACAATGGAAAAACAGGTTAAATCAAACAGAGGAAAATGGTGTGTGTGTCTGTATGCGAGAGTGTGTGCGAGAGTTACGCAAGGAGGGATTGATTACAAGGCCTGCTCCAGAAGAGACACACCATTTAAAGAATGAAAGACAGGAGGAGGAACACAAAGCTAGAACAAACGTGGCCTCTGGGACATTCACAACATGCATGCGTGCAGCAGAAACAGTTAACAGTAAACAGTAATTAAACGCTTCCTCAAGCCCGTTTAACTTAACGTCCTGTTGCACTGGAGCTAAAACACTACACATTTACATGCCTTTGCAAACAGAAATTGCTCATATATGACCCACATGAAACCATCTGGGCTTCTGATTCAAGAGGGAAAAGCATGTGGAATCAAGATGGCCATAACAACAGGAAACTCAAACGCAGCGTATAGAGTGAAGGAATCAACACACTGACAACACACTAGCACAAAGACAATTTCTCCCTCTCCTCAACCCCAATCCTTCTCACACACACACACACACACACACACACACACACAGGCTCACCGTGTGTGTCGTTTCCCTGCAGAAGAACAGAGCGCCAGTGAGCAGGCCAGACTCTGCTGGCTCTGGAAGCTCCCAAGCTGCTCCTCCCACCCACCCCCGTCATGTGACCAATGGAGCAGAGCCTACAGGACACGCCCACTTCCTTTATGCCTCCACTGAGCACCCCGCCCCCCCTTAAATTAATGCTCTACGTGAGATAACATGGATGGACTGCAGCAAATAGTTGTAGGGAAACACATTACTATGGGAAATTACTGTCGAGACCAGGAGACTACATTGCAATACGCAACTCTTCCCAGAGAAAGGCTGAAATAGAAAGTGTCCGTGTGTGTGTGTGCGTGTGTGTGTGTGTGGGGGGGGGGGGTGGTTATGTGTGTGTGCGCAAGATCTACTGACAGTGGCCACAACCTGCTGGTTGTTGACCTTCAAAAACAAGAGTTTATTTATGGCCTTCTATAACCTGGCGTGACCCTGTCCTCAGGCATTAGATACATCCCAGTCACACACACACGTCATTTGTCAGCCTCTCTCTGGGAAGCGCTTGGATAGTTATGGAGTGTCTCAGCGTAAAGTGGCTTCTCTCCTCAAAACACACCGTGCAGCGCTTGTGACACGTAGGCCCGCTATGACTGCACGAGAGGAAACCGCTTCTTAGTGTCTTAGTATGACATTAGAAACCAGGGAAACAGCTGTGCATAGCTTCGACAGGAAGCTAATGTAATTACATGTTAGTGCAGGGGACTGACCGCACTCTTACATGCACGCACGTGCGCACACACACGTAATACAGCACCTGCACTCCTTAAAGAAAGGACATTGATTCATTTTGGTGCTTAAGCGGTATCAACAGCCAAGATACGCTATTCTCCTCTTATGGCACCTGAGGCGTGAAGACCTACTCCATCCATTTCAATACTTATGCCACACATACACATTCTGAAGCAGCAGCCCAACACATTCCTCCACACACACACACACACACGTGCCTCACACGGTTGCTGTTTATGCGGCATAACCCTCGACGTCAGGGATATCTGGTTGCATACAAAATCAGGTGTCAGTCTTCATGCAGTTGCAACAAATGCTGGACTGCTTTGTTTCACAATGTAGGAAGCCTTAGATTTTCTTTAACTTTAAAAGTCCTCCTCTAAAAAAAATATCTTTGAGGCCAAACTTTGTCATTCCAGTAAAAGCCCTGTGTTCATGGAAGATAGGTTACACATTTTTCAAATTTGTCATTGGTTGTGGAAGCTAAAGGGAGTTTGTTGAGCGCTGCGTGTTAGGTCCCACTTAAACTGGTACTGTAGTAGAAACTACAGAAAAGCAGATACACACACTATATGCAAGAAACAAACAAATGGACTGCCTACTCAATTCCCTCCCTCCATAAAACCTTGTGTCTCCTTCCTAAAAGACTGACTTCCAGCTGAACCCTGCATGCATGCATGCAGTGAGTCAGACATCATTTGTTGGATTAAAAAAAGAAAAACATGAACTCTCCTTTTAGCATGGGGAGGAAGCTGGCTGGGTTTCTCTGATAATAGGTCTTTCTTTCGGGGAGACAGGCACTGCAGTGCCAATTAGTCAACAACAGGGGCTCCATGGCTGGTGTCACTGGGCCAGAGAGAGCCAAGATGGTGCCCTGCGTTGGCTGGTGTCACTGGGCCAGAGAGAGCCAAGATGGTGCCCCGTGTTGGCTGGTGTCACTGGGCCAGAGAGAGCCAAGATGGTGCCCCGTGTTGGCTGGTGTCACTGGGCCAGAGAGAGCCAAGATGGTGCCGTGTTGGCAGGCAGAGTACCACTTTGCCAGGCTGCATTCCGTCAGTGTTCCTTGCAGCTGTCGAAGGCTTTTCATAACATATGCATGATAGATAGCTTGCATTAGGCACTTGGAGTGGAGGACTGCAACACATTGCTTTTTTATTCACACCATTTAAATTATTCTGCAGGTCCACTGATATTCATTTTTCAAATTTAATGTTTGTTATTAATATTGGTATTACAGTAACAAGGTACATAATATAGGCTGTGCTCATGCCTAAAGACACACCCCTCGATTGCGTTACCCCTAGAACCTTACATTTCCTCCTCAGCTCACTAATGAGAAATGCAGCTGTGCACACGTGGCTGTAAGGGGGAGTGGCTAAACAAAACGTAGCCACATCCCCCGGGTGTCACGTGACAAGAGAAGTTCCTCCGAACACATCAGCAGTGTAAGACAGCTTTGTTGTACAAATGTTGGCTGAGGTTTCTACGGACTGTTGTAAAAAGGGGAAAGGCAATAACCCTTGTGCTCTCCATGTGAAACATGTGGGAGTTGACCACAAGGAATTAGACGTTTCCTTTGTGTAAGGTTCCGTGCGCACGCACATACACTTTGCTGGACCTTTATTAAAGTTGTGTCAGACTCCTCTCCGCAGGGAACAACAAAGTATCCATTGCAGGATACCAAAAACACAAAGCGAGGCCCTGTGCATGTGTGCACTGTGTGTGCGTGAGAAAGTTTCCTCAGAGGAAGTTTTATAGTAAACACTCAAAACATGGCCCTGTGGGAACAACTGTGTGAGAGCTCCTCCTGCTGGTGATTAAAAGAGTAGGAATCAATGCAAAAAAAAAATCTAAGACAAAAACAACAACACACACACACTTCCATTCCACAGATAACGACACTTAAACTATATGAAGCAGAATAAGTTCATATTTATTGCATTCACTGGGTAAAGGCAGAGTAAGACAGCAAGAAATGACATTAAACAAGTCAAGGGTAAATGGGCGGTAACCTTATCTATCAGACACTGTGTGGTCAAAGATGACTGGTCGGTTCATACCACCCTCGTAGATGATTGCACTAGTATTACAACAGCTCTTAACACAAAATCATGCAGCGGACGACTCCAGTTTCATTTCTTGTGAAACAGCAATAAGGGGTAATGCAACACACATCTGGCTGCAGTCTTTTGGAGTAGGTGAGTTATTTTAATGGTTTTGCACTATTATGGAGATATGCATGTGATCTTGAACTGTTTGTTTCTTATTATGTGTTGCAAGCATCATGTGTGTCATGTATGTGATATGACATGTATAAAATATAGCATAGCTCACAGACAGCATATAGATCCTGAGACCATTCAAGTAACATCTATGTATCCTGCGCTCTACCCAGTTACCATAATGAAACCGCAATCAGTAAATCTCAGTACTTTTTAGGTTCAGACCAAAGTGTAACGTTGAGTGTGTTCTGTGCATGTTTTGAAACATTTGGTTAGGGTAGCTACAGGATGGAATCTAGTTCTTATCGTTTGTCAAGTTCCCCTTCATTTCTTTACATAGCTGGTTGGAACTGGTTTGTGAAGTAGTTTACATCCTTGTACGTTGTGCGCCTACACAGAATGCTACCATTCATCTATTTGAGACATTGTGACCAAATATGTCTACATTTGTATATCTAGCATGACACCCTGGTACTTGTTTTGTTTCCACAGCTTCAAAAGGAAAACGAAGGCTTAGGCTGTCGTTCTACTAAGGCAAACACTGAACACAGGTGTGTTACTAAAGGTGGAGAACACCAGCCCAGTTGCTGTGGTAACTGTAAAAACACATTGGGGACCTTACGTCACTCGTAGAGACCACCATGACAATCTCCAGAACAGGCCGAATGTTGTTCTTCGTTTTGTGTCTCACCCTGACCTCTGTGTCTGCCATTCGCAAACTCAGAACCGTGAACGATCTCAAGAAAATCAACGTCGGCGTTTCCGTGCCGGCACACAGCCTCGTGCTGCTCTACTGGTTTGCCAACACCATAGAGATTGACAACAATGATATCATACAGCTGACATTTGAACCTGAAAATGGAGACTACGGTGTTCACCATTACGGAAACTATGAGGAGATGCTGCCTGCACTGCCTCGGGGCCGTTTCAAGTACTACACTCTTGGCAACCTCAATCAGAGGAACATTCAAGATGGTGCCTCGGCGCTTCCCTCCTACGTCACCCGGCGAAACAACAATTTAATTCAACACGAGGAGAGAAACAGAGACAGAATCGTATTCAGAGTCAGGCAGACCAACACGCGTGACACAATAGACCTGGCGTACATCACGCAGCACTATGGAATGAGCCACGACCAGGGGACCGTTTATGACCCACAGCACACCTACCAAATCACTACCAACCTCTTGAGAGAGATCAGACAGTTTGCTGAGGATGACCACAGCTGGGGCACACTTGTGGAGCTCAGAGGACACTTTGGAAGTAACCTGGACGACGAGCAACTATTCAGTTTGAGCCAAATGTGGGGAAACCTTGCCTGCCTTGGATTGTTATTGTTCATTGTGACAAAAGAAAGGCATTCGCCTGCTGACAACAATCAAAGAGCTGCAGTCAGACCAAATATTTCCCAGCCAACATATGACCAATATTACACACAACCCCACTGTGTTGTAAATATCCCAGACAGCACCACAAATAATGTTTTACTAGATGAATGTCAAAGTGGTGACATGAAACTAGAGGTGAAGACTAGTTCCAATGGAAAAGCAAAGATCCAATGGCGTAACATTCCTCCGAATATTCTAGACATGGGTGTGATGGTGGTGCTTTTCAAGAACACAGAAAACAGTGGGATTCGTCATTTCATTGATAACAGGTCATCAGGAAGTTATGATACCACAGTTCCTCTGAACCCTGGCCTTCAGGTCAGGCTCCATAAAGTCAAGAGGTCGTGTCTCTTCTGGAAAACGATGGGAGAAGAGATATGCAGAGGAGAAGTGTTCCACAACAATGAATCAAAGATGACTGTATCCATAAGGGGCTATGATGCAAGACTACAGCTGTTTGTGAAGGATGGCAAGGCATGTGCTCGCTTATATGTGAGCAAGGCTTTCACTAACTGGAGGTCAGAGTTTAAGAAATCATGGGTAGGGTTCTACTCCTCAGAAAGAAAAACAAACAAGGAGTACGAGACCTGGCAATGGCAATGGGCAACTAAATTCACAAGAAGTACCCAAACAAGTGGCACGTTTGACATCTATGAGTATCACTCAAGTATGGCAATAGCTCCAAGAGTACAAGCTCGGTTTATATTCAGTGAATATATGGACATAGCCTGCACAAACACATGGGAATTGTGAAAATCATGTTTGTAACCCTGAATATAAAACAATCTTCCATGGAGAACCCTTCTGGATAATGTGACTAGCACTTGCACTGGTTCTATTGTACAGCTGCAACCTTCCTTTATGCAGAAAGACTTGTCTAGGCTTGATACTCTATAGAACAATTAGACATAACAAATGTCATTAGTCCTAAACTATTTATAAAAACTGCATCGGTTTAAATCTTAAAAATGTTAGCATGCATACTTTAAGATTTAAACAGGCAGTTTCTATATCATACTTGGGTTTTAAGTTCTGAACTTCTGTATTAGGTCTACATTTAATTGACTGGTGTTGGTAGTTCTTTTCAGGTCTGGCTTGTAGGCTATGCAGTTGTGGCTAAGGAACTCTAAACTTAACTCGTGTGTCAGTAAGAATGCTTTTATTTCACGTTTCAAAGGAGAACAAGCTGATTCACATAGGCTGCACAAGCTGACAGAAACAGAGTGACAGACAGACAGACCTTTCAAGACACTCAAGGACATCTTACATGCTAACCATAATTAACTAACAGCAATGCCAATGTATACACTTTATAAAAGAAAATGTGTAAAAGCTATTGTCTGTTTTTTTATTTTCTAAACGTTGAAAATGCTGACCTGACATCTCTAGGCTTAGTTTACAACCCAGGCTCATACACTGCTGCATCTCGACCGTCTCCCTCACTTCACTTTGATGGTAGTCTACTCTAAACATGTTCTATATTACACTTTCAACAGCATTAGCTTGGAGTGCTCAACTTTTATCTTTATTTTTCAACACCTCCATTTTCTCTTCTACATTTATTAGTAAAATAAACTAAAATGTTAAAGTATTCCTCAGTTGCACTCAACTGTAAACACGACATTGCCCCCACGCCTATGAAAAGTTTTCACAGGGAACCTCCTTCAGAATTTTGTGATTTTGGATGTGTACAGTAAAATATTTATCTTGTATTCAAGCCGTGCTCAAAGCAAAAAACAGACTATAAAACTAATTGCCCTATTATATTTACTTTTCCTTAGTTCTTTTTTGCAGCCGTATACGCAGACGTAACTTTGACCCGCCGTTCGGGAAATCCTCAGATTCTCAGTACGACCCTGAGAGCCGCACATGTTCAGGCAAAGAGCAGCATGTGCCAGCCCTGAATTAGGCTATACTAAACAATGAATCAATACTTCCAATCTGACAGCCTAGCATAATTATCCAACCACAATGGATAAGATCAAAAATCAATCAATCCACAAAATATTTTTAGAAATTATTCAAAATTTAATAGGTAAAGCATTTGTTTTTAGTTATTAGTTTTCTGATGGATATTTTTCCCTCAGTATATTATGTTGTATTCGACTGAACATAGGCAAGTTAGTAAATTAGCATATGATAATGTTTTTGGGGGTCTTTCTTATTTATATAGGCTACTTTGTGCGGCTACTCTGTGTGGGTTCCCTCCGAGTGCTACGGTTTCCCCCACTATCAGAAAACATCTTAGGTTCCCTTCTCCAGCCAGTGCCATCTGACCAGTCACACTGCCAACAATCAGGAGTTGGTCCCCAGGCACAGCGGCTGCCCACTGCTCCCTTGAGGGATGGGTTAAATGCAGAGGATCAATTTCGCTACATGTATGTGACAATAAAAACACTTAAGATAATTTGAGTAGCAACCACCATTTTTGACCAGTGATATTTAGCCACACCCAACTACGATATGGAAATGCTGGGTTCCAGCACCACAACCCTAATATAAACCCACTGCCAGTTCTCCAGTTTCATTTCTTGCGACTCTGCTCAGACAGACAAGACACTGCACACATCTGACTGCAGTCAGGCAAGTTCTTTATGCCTCTTCATTTTGTGCGTTTTAGTGTTATTAAATAGATTCACTAAGTTTTTAGTTTGTTTTAATTAGGCATGCCAAAATACTTGTATGCTCTCGCAACCATATCATTTTTGCTGGCAACAATGATATGGTTAATAAATAATCCATTTCAAAATAAATTTGAGTCATTCAAGTTATGAGAGTTATTTTTGCCTCCATTTGTTTTGTGTATTACATTTATTCACTTAGATGTGTATGTCAACTACAGTATTTTCATAAAGATGTGCTGCCAAAAATTCAGATTTGAGAGAATCTATTTGACAATTGTGCTCTTATACTGTACAAATACAAGAACTTTAGAAGCCCACATTATAGTATGCATATGAATGAATCCCATGCGTTTGATTGCTTCAACAGTTTCGTTTCCAGAGAAACAATGATTGCACAACTCATCTGAGGCAGACAAAGCCCTGCCAAGACCCTAAGCTGCCGACTAGAAGCAAGAAACTACCAACACATTCTGGCACTAAACCTCTCTCACCATGTCTGCTCTTCCAAAACTCTCCTCAATCAAAGACCTGAAACTAATTGACTTTGGCATTTCTGTGCCTACCCACAGCCTTGTCCTGCTCCACTGGTTTGCTAACAGTATACAGATTGATAATGATGATACAATACCGCTAACCTTTAATCCAAATATAGACTATGGTGCTCATTATTATGGAAATCATAATATCAAAGTGCTACCTAAACTGCCTCAGTGTAATGTCAAGTACGAGTATTACACTCTAGGCAAAAGTCAGAGAAGCAATCAAAATAGTGCCAGAGTACTTCCCTTATATGTGACCCAGCACCCCAGCAATAAACAAGCACACAACAGGGACCGGATCCTGTTTAGAGTCAAGCAGGGGACAACAATAGACGAGGTCTACATCACACAGCATCTAATGCAATGGGGCCAGGGGTCAGATTATGACAGAAACCATACCTATCAAATCAGTATCGACCTCCTGAGAGAGATCAGAAGGTTTTCCCAGGCTAACATCGGGGAGCTCAGAGGTATGTTAGGAAGTGAGATCAATAACTACCAACTAAGCTATCTTAAAGAGGAGGATGACTGTGACAACTGTGAATTGTTACTATGCATTGTGCGTATGAAACTAGAGGTGAAGACTGGTGATGGAGGAAATGCCAACATCCACTGGAGTAACATTCCTCAGCATCTTGTAGACATGGACGTGATGGTGGCACTTTTCAAGAATAACTTGGAGGTGAAAACCAGCAGAAAACGTGTAGACAGGTCATCAGGAAGTTATGACACCACAGTCCCTCTGACCCCTGGCCTTCAGGTCAGGCTCCACAAGACCAAGAGCTGGCTTCTCTTCTGGACAACGATGGGAGAGGAGATATGCAGAGGAGAAGTGTTCCACAACAATGAATCAAAGATGACTGTATCCATAAGGGGCTATGATGCAAGACTACAGCTGTTTGTGAAGGATGGCAAGGCATGTGCTCGCTTATATGTGAGCAAGGCTTTCACTAACTGGAGGTCAGAGTTTAAGAAATCATGGGTAGGGTTCTACTCCTCAGAAAGAAAAACAAACAAGGAGTACGAGACCTGGCAATGGGCAACTAAATTCACAAGAAGTACTCAAACAGGTGGCACGTTTGACATCTATGAGTATCACTCAAGTATGGCAATAGCTCCAAGAGTCCAAGCTCGGTTTATATTCAGTGAATTTGAGGCTATAGCATGCACACCCACCTGGAAATAGCGTGACTGCCACATGAATGGTGTAAATGGCCTTTGTAACCCTGAAGATAAAGCAATCTTCCACAGAGAACCCTGCTGGATAAGGTGAATAGTACATGCACCGATTTTAATTGTACAGCTGCAAACTACAAAATACTTTTATAGGTTTGACGCTTTACACACTTTTGTATATAACAATTAAATAAACAAAATCAATTATTTATATCTGACAGCATTGCTTCATTAGCATATATAACTCGATAAAAATTAATAAATGTTTTCCATAGTTCCTTTATTTGGTAAATAACTTGTGTATTAGCTATATCCGTTTTCAGATTTTGTATAATAATTTATATTCTATTAGATTATATTGTATTCATGTACATTTACCATCTTTTACACTATCTGTTTGCAAAATCGTTATGCAAAATCAGTTACTGAGTTGGTGCCTGAAATATAATTGTGTACATTTCTATTGCATTGTGTGCCAGACATCTAATTCAAATTTCATTTATTTTATATAATACTGGTATTGTGTGTAATCTTACTTAACCATATGCTAAAATAAATAAAAACAAAATGAACATTCATTCTTTTCTATAATTTTTTTTATGTTAATACTATAAATAGAACAATTCTACAAATATCAATCTACAAATACATAGACATGTAAATAAAAATTAAAACTTGTAAATAGTAAAAATCTCTTGTTCTCTGCAGTCTTTAACATTTCCTAAACATTTGTCCTCGTTGAAATCTGATAATCAGCTAATGAAATTTAAGCAACACCACGAATGCTTTTATTTTCCTTGTAAATATTTTTGTTTTGACCTTTACCAGGCAAGTTGATTGAGAAAATATTCTCATTTGGGTGTAGGCTATACGCAGTCACCTTGAGGTTTTTCTGATTGGTGACCATGCCTGCAGGAAGAGATCAAGTGCAGCTACCAACGATGCATGCTTGACATGTTGCTAAAACACTAAATATATGCATTTTGTGGTAAACAAACACTTAATACTGTCCATAAATATGTACTAAATATAGTTTAACGGTTATTAACTAAAAACATAGTTAATAATAATAATAATAATAGACTCACAAAACTCTTTGGCCCTCAATTATGACACGTGTGTACGACTGAAATCTCGATCATTTCCACGCAAAGGTCGGCATTTATCAATCTGAACCGATTTGGATGTGAGCGATGGCAACGATCAAATCTCAAGTCTCAACTAGTGTACGCAGGTTTTCGAGTCATCTTACTTGTGGTGCAGCATAGTGGAGGTGGTGGATAATTATCTTTGAGTTGTTTTTAGACCATATTCTGCTTCTGACAGGCATTTAAGAGTAGAAATTAATCTAAATATGACGGCAAAAGACCAAGTGTAGTCCGCGGGAGGAAGCCTATAGCCTGCATGCCAGAGAAAGCAACAAAATTTTGGCTTGTTCTGCATAGCGCAGGTTAACATGGTATTATTATTTGATGATCTGATCCGATGCTGACTATCTCGGTTACCAAAACAGCCGCAGTCTGCTCAGTGCAGCCCAAACGGGGTCCGCTTTTCAGGTTCTCATTTTTTTAAGGCCAAGCACCATTCAGCAGAAGAAACATAATTTAAAATGAAGCAATAAATAAAACTATCTAAATGTCTAATATTTATTAGGAGAATTACCTTGAGTTATTTTCAGACAGAGGCAGGCATTTAAGCATGCCGATGCATCCACACATTCATTAAATAGCCTATCCTATAGGCTATATAGATTATGGCAAAATATTATATTTTGTAAAGCCATGTCTATATCAGCACAGGGAGCTGTAGCATAGAGCCATATTTGTGCATGATAGAGAAAGGTGTTTGGGCCTGCAGGGTTCTGCACGTAGGCCTATAGCGCAGATTAACAGGGTGTTATTTGATCATCCGATGGTGACAGAATGTAGCCTATGCCCCAAGAGTCCTCTATATGTTGTGTTTCACTACATTCAGGTTCAATTTTATTTTAATATGATTTATCTGGAACGTCATATAAATGGACAAAAAAATAAACTTCCCAACCTTCATAGGCTATGATAAATCGACTATATAGGCCTACTAGTAAGTAGACTAGTAAGCCTATATATTAAGGTTACCAAAGCCTACAATTATTAACCGGCCAGGACAAAGGTCCTGTAGCTGTCTCGCATACCTCTTCTCCGAGCCGGTCAGGAAAGAGTCTCTTCTTGAACGTACTACAACTCTTCATGTAATAAATGTACTAAATGACGCCTGTTTTCCACCACTACATTTATAAACGTACGGTCATTCTTACGGACGTTTGACGAGATACGAACGGTTTCATAAATCACACGTGAGCGATATCGTAAGAGGGATTCTGCGCTCGGATCTGCGCTGGTTTCAACATTAGATTGATAAATGAGGGCCATTGTGTAGGCCAATAACTGTACCGTTTGTCCATACAATTACAGCAAACCTTCCTATAAGGGGAAAACACATCTTTAGAAATACACTGGACTACAGAAGTAGCACAGTGAGCTAAGGTGTCCAATTAATCACTTAAATACACTAACTATTCATGCACCTCATGGGACATCAAATGGACCTGATCTTAAAGTTGCTAGTCTGCATCTTCAGGGGCATCTTCACAGGAGAAAAGACATCCATGTATTAAATAATAACATTTCAACAGTATACAATTTGTCCACTAGATGTCACACTATCCTCTCTGCCACGATTTTATGGAATGATGAAAACCCAACATGAAAGGTACATTTCCTATAAAGTTACAAATAATCTGCCGTTTTCACAAACATGGACTAAGACTAGTCTAAAACAAAAATACATTTTCAATAGAGATCTTGTGGGTAATGAGGATCGGACAACTATTCTCCTTCAGCTACACCAACTCGTGTAGTTATTTTATTGTGACACACAGCTCGGACTCAGGAAAACAACAATGCCCTTTATCACCCACAACCCATTGCCTTTAAAGGGGCAGGTCCCAACCCACACCCAGTCACGTGAATTATGTCCCACAAGTC
>JAODTR010003466.1:0-12752 GCA_025399935.1 Amblyopsis rosae
GGATTATTCAATTACACGTCCTTTACTTATTTTACTTTAATTCACTTTAAGGTTACAGTGAATCGTGTGTTTAGCACATAGAGTCCGTTCAGATATTTAATGTTCTCTCTGATCCGTTTCCCCGTGCGTCTCTCAGATTGCAGCGGCAGTTCAGTCGTAGAAGCGTAGAAGCACTTCCGTGTTCGTCAATCAGTTTCAATCAATCAGGTTGTTACAGTTTACAGTTAACATGAATAACTTAAAAGAAGGATTTACCCTGCCCGGAGGAAGCCCGGGGCCCCTGTCTGGAGCCAGGCCCAGAGGAAGGGCTTGTCGGTGAGCGCCTGGTGGTTGGATTTGCCACAGAGCACAGTTGGGCACAGCCCAAAAAAAAAATCTACATGGCGTCTCCCTCTCCATCCTATGGGCCCCCCACTCGTGGGAGGAACCGTGGGTGTCAGGTGCACTGTCACATGGGTGACGGGGAAAGTCAGGGGCCTCGACGGACCAGACCCGGGCAGCAGAACCTGGCTCTGGGGATGTGGAACGTCACCTCGCTGTGGGGAAAGGAGCCAGAACTTGTACGTGAGCTACCATTTAGAACTGGTGGGGCTTACCTCTATGCAGTCTTGGTTCTGGAACCGTACTCCTGGATAGGGGATGGACTTTTTTCTGCTCAGGAGTTGCCCAGGGTGTGAGGCGCCGGGCGATACTCATAAGTCCCCTGCTGAGCGCCACTACATTGTAGTTTACCCCAGTAGACGAAAGGGTCGCCTCCCTGCGCCTACAGGGGCGGAAAACGCTGACTGTTTTCTGTGCACTTGCACCGAACAGCAGTTCGGAGTATTCGGCCTTCTTGGAGACCCTGAATGGAGTCCTGTATGGGGCTCCAGTAGGGGACTCCATAGTTCTACTGGGAGACTTGGGAAATGATGGAGATACCTGTAGAGAAGTGATTGGGAGGAACGGCCTCCCTGATCTAAACCTGTTTGTTGTTAGACTTCTGTGCTAGTCATGGACTGTCTATAACAAACACGTTCTAACATACGGACACTCGTACAAGTGTACGTGGTACCAGAGCACCCTAGGCTGAAGGTCGATTTTGTGATCGTATCATCTGACCTGAGACCGCATGTTTTGGACACTCGGGTGAAGAGAGGGGCAGAGCTGTCAACTGATCACCATCTGGTGGTGAGTTGGGTCAAAGGGTGGGGGAAGACTCTGGACAGACCTGGTAAGCCCAAACGGGTAGTGCGTGTGAACTGGGAACATATGAAGGAGGCTCCTGTCCATGAGATCTTCAACTCACACCTCCGTCGGAGCTTCTCTGGCATTCCTGTGGAGGTTAGGGACATTGAACCTGAGTGGGCAATGTTCAAAGCCTCCATTGCTAAAGCTGCAGCGGAGAGCTGTGGTCTCAAGGTCATAGGTGCCTGAAGGGGCGGTAACCCTCGAACATCGTGGTGGACACAGGTTGTCAGGGAAGCCGTCCGAGACGGAAGGAGGCCTTTCAGGCCTTTGTTGTCCTGGAAATGTCCAGAGGCAATTGTAGGCTACCGACTGGCCCGAAAGGCTGCAGCATCTGCCGTAGCAGAAGCAAAGAAGTGGGTGTGGGAGAAGTTCGGACAAGCCATGGAGAAAGACTTTCGGTCAGCGCCAAAGTGTTTCTGGAAAACCGTCCGACACCTCAGGAGGGGGAAGTGGGGAACCATCCAAGCTGTGTACAGTAAGGATGGGACACTGTTGACCTCAACTGAGGAGGTAATTGGGCGGTGGAAGGAACACTTTGAGGAATTCCTGAATCCAACTGACACGCTCTCTATGATGGAGACAGAGCTGGAGGCTGATGAGGGATCATCGTCATTTTCCCTGGGGGCGGTCACTGAGGTAGTCAAACAACTCCACAGTGGCAAAGCCCCGGGGGGATTGATGAGATCGAGAAATGCTATAAGCTTTGGATGTGGAGGGGAGGTCTTATATGACACGCCTCTTCAACATTGTGTGGAAGTCGGGGACAGTGCCAAAGGAGTGGCAGACTGGGGTGGTGGTTCCCCTCTTCAAAAAGGGGGACCAGAGAGTGTGTGCCATCTTCAGGGGTATCACACTACTCAGCCTCCCTGGTAAAGTCTACTACAAGGTGCTGGAGAGGAGGGTCCGGCCCGGAGTATGGGGTGAGGGGGTCCCTCTTTTAAGGGCAATCCGATCCCTGTATGCCCAAAGCGTGAGCTGTGTACTGTGTAATCTCGGCAGTAAATCAGACTCGTTTCAGGTGGGGGTTGGTCTCCTCCAGTGCTCGCTTGTTCGTGAGTGAGGGGAAATTGGAGCGGGAGATTGGCCGGAGAATCGGAGCAGTGGGAGCAATATTGCAATCACTTTACCACACTGTTGTGACAAAAAGAGAGCTGAGCTGGAAAGCAAAGTTCTCGATCTACCGGGCAATTTTCGTTCCTAACCTCACCTATAGTCATGAAGTCTAGGTCATGACCAAAAGAACAAGATCTCCGGTACAAGCGGTCTGAAATGGGTTTGTGGCTGGCGTCTTCCTTAGAGATAGGGGGAGAATCTCAGCTATCTCGGAGTAGAGCCGCTGCTCCTTTGCGTGGAAAGGAGCCAGTTGAGGTGGTACGGGCATCTATAGTAAGAATGTAATATTATGGGCGCCTCTCTTGGGAGGTGTTCTAGGCACATCCGGCTGGGAGGAGGCCTCGGGGAAGACCCAGGATTAGGTGGAGAGATTATATCTCCACACTGGCCTGGGAACGTCTCAGGATCCCGCAGTCAGAACTTCCTTATGTGGCTGGGGAAAGGGAAGATTGCTGGAGCTGCTGCCCCCGCGACCCGACTTCGGATAAGCGGGAGAAGATGGATGGATGGTTGTTTAGTTTCATATTTACACTAAAAGTATAATCAATTGAATTTTTTGCTTGCTAATACACAGGCTGTTGCTCGTGCACGAGAGATGCCTGAGCAACATTACGTAATTATTATTATTACTACGTAATGACAAATAATCATCCAAACTGGCTTAATTGACATTGTTAAAAAGAATACATGTACTCAAGCACCAAGATAATATTACGAAGCACCATATGAGCCAAGTGTTAAATAAAATAAGCGGAGCACACAAGGGGTGTGTATTGCAGCTGGTTTTTCCGGTTGTAGTACCATCCGCCACAAAAAGCCTAGAGTCATACCCGCCCCCCTAGTCGGGCCACATACAGTATCTTGTGTCAATGGGTAGGGTCGGGTTCTGGAACTAATTGGCCATATATGCAGGTTGTCAGGGTGGGTGCGGTATTGCACTTTGCTGGTCCAAGTCATAAAAATCAAGACCTATGCAAGACTCTGGTCCGTTACAGTGACCACTGAATTGGCTACAACAGTGATTAAGATTCATATTTCCTGTATGCATATCCAGCGCACTGATTCCACTCCCTGGTTTTCTTTTCTCGTGTACACTGTAGCATTCTTTATGTGGCAAAATGACAGACATGGCTGCAAGGGCAATGATTAAACAAGGTCTAATTTGGATTTATCTTCTGAGCTAACTTTCCAATGTGACTATAATCTCTTTTTTGCAAATATAGGCTAAAGTTACCTATCAAATAAATAATAATGAATCATGTTCGATCTGTATTGAGGATCCCTGGTAACAATAGGATAGTCTATATTACATTTTTATTTAATTCCAATTCACCCCATACAAATATGCATATTCAACATTCAAATTAAACATCAACTTTCCACTACACTACCCAGGTGTCTCGTGCAGGATTATAGACATAATAATCGAGTGAATACATGTGCCGTCTCATACGTTTCTGCATCACGTGATGACATCATCGCTAAAATTCTGCTTGGAGAAAAACGTATTAGCTCTGGTGTGCAGCTGACAGATTTAAATTGTTGGTAATTCTCTAGAATGTGCTAAGTGTCCTCATGCTATTAGCATGAATGCCATGTGTATATAGTTAATGTATTTGCTAATTCTATGCAAAGAAACTCAGTCTTGTTACTTTAAATCCTGTTACTGATATAGTTTAAGGTGCTACGTAATATATTTAGTTTAAATCTTTTAAAAAGCAACCAAAACTATCCAGAGAAGTATAAGAATTATCAGTTTTGATATGTCAAATACCTCTATGTACTGCGTTAGATAATTCCAACCTGTACAGCAGGGCTATTCATTTCCGGTCCTGGAGGGCCGCACCCTGCATGTTTTAGATCTCTCCATGCTCAAACACGCCTGATTCAAATGAACGGGTTTTTATCAGGCTTCTAACAATTTTGAATCAGGCGTTTTAATCAGTCTACTCAATGAAGCAGAAGTTTATGAGCCAGTTCTGAATGACTTTAGCGAGTAGTGTGACAACCACTTGCTAAAGATAAATGTTAACAAAACCAAAAATATGGACAGACTTCAGAAAAACCTCCCACTCAACCACTCCAACAATTATCAATATTCAATGTTACAAGTACTGTTGTAGACAACAACTTAAACCATGTGAATACATAGATACATAGTATGGGAATCTTAACATGCAAAATAAAAACAGAATGCCCAGTATTGTTAAAATAGCCCGCAAAATAATTGGAACTGTGAGATAAAAATGTTACTTTATTTGTTATGCTTTTATTATCTGTTCTTTGATTTTCATTATATGATTTATGTACGTGTACAAACCACACCCCACTTTTGTATCTACGTTACAGTTATTACTACTCACTACCTGGCCAATAGAGGGCGATGTATAAATGTATATCAGACATGAGGTGTTAACAGAAGAAGGAAGCCAGAATTAGTAAGGTAACGTGCCGTTATTGTCGCTATAAAAAGGTTAGGGGGTGTGGTTAACGGGGCTGAATTCTCATTTGAGGACGTTGTTCAGATCACGGCCGTGGAAAATTGTAACTTTGGACTCATCATTGCATTTTATTAATACAAGGTATATTATTAGAAGTCTAAGAAGTCCTTATTCCTGCTGGCTAAATTAGATTACTACAGAACACAGCAGCTATCTTTAGCATTTATCTATGATAAGGAAAGTCTTGCGGAAGGCACAGACTATCATAACCATCCACTCTTAGAAAAATGTGTTCTTCTCCCTACTGGGCGGAGGTACAGGTTCCCTAGGGTAAAAAAAAACAATATGTATGAAAGACTCCTACTATACGCACCAGTGGGCTATACGGATTGGTGGCTGAGCTGCCTAGCAACGACCAGCCAATCATGTTTAAAGTTATTGACCTAGTTATAAGCATGTTACAGAACCAGAGATTGCGGTCAAATTCAGTTCGGGTCATATTCAGTTCGGCTCCGTGTTTCAAGCTCTGTCGAAATTGGTTCTTTGAGTGCGAGTTTATGGCATTCCGGTTATGTGTTACCTCACTGATTTTCTCATTGTCGCTGTGTACTTACTTAGTTAAGTGCTTGTATAACAGATGTGCACATCCACTTAATCAGTTAACTTTAAATATAGTGGCAATATCCTCTCAATATACAGTCTAAGTATACCGTTTACTTTGTAATGAAGTTTATGTTGGAATATACAGTGTTTTTGACTTGATTATTATGATGCACATAATGGTGCATATGTTGTGGTAGTAATTTAATATTGATCGTTTGATTGTATGATATGATATGACCGCAATGAAGGGAGGAAGACAGTGACCATATTACATGGAACTGACGAAACCTTTGAGCTCCCCACTAAGGAAAGAGAAGGTGGGGTGAATTAGAAGAAACCAGAAAGCAAGGCCTTCTGTCCTTTCTGCAACAATACAGAGCATTACCTCAATCAGTGCAGTGCTCTCACTAAACTGTCCAAAGAGCAGCTCACCGAATGGATCCAGGCCAACAAGCGATGCTGGCGCTGCGCCAGATCCCATCAAGCCGTCCAATGCAACTTGAAGAAACCTTGTGGCCGGTGCCAGGGAAAGCACCTTCAGGTTCTGCATGAGGTGAATACCAGACCAAGGAGAGAGACCGAAAGTCTTTTGAAGGAGGAAGGAATTGGATTGGCCTGCAGGGCTTCAGATGTGCTCTACCTGGACAGACCTGTCAGAGAGACATGTTATGTTGATGGTTGTCCCTGTTCTAGTGCACTATGAAGACCGGACCTTGGACACTTATGCTATTCTGGATGACGGTTCGGAAAGGACAATGCTCCTTCCAGCCGCAGCTAAAACAAGGGGCACCTGAACAGCTTCCCCTTCACACTGTTCGACAGGACATACAGGTTCTCCAAGGTTTCAATGTAACATTCCGGGTCTCCCTGCCAGATAAACCCCCGACCAGCTACAAGATCCAAGATCCCTTCACATCTAATCGCATAAGCCTAGCCTCCCATTCATACCCTATATCCAGTCTTCAGAATAAATATAGGCACCTCCGCGGTCTACCTATCCGACCTTTACAAAATGCTTGACCCTTGCTACTCATTGGATCCGATCAACCTCATCTCATAACTCCTATAGAGCCTGTAAGACTTTGACGCCCAGCGGGGCCTGCTGCAGTCCATACCAGGCTCGGGTGGACCCTTCAGGGCTTTGCCAAGTTCATGGGATGGCCCCATTCCTCACACCAGTGTCTGTTCACTACGACTGTAACACAGACAACTGAACTGTTTAAGCATGTGTAGAAGCTCTTGCAAGTCTACACCATTTCATATCGGAATGAAAAGGTGGTCACCCGGTCAAAGCAAGATCGAGAAGCGCTTGAGTTCCTCAAAGTCAAAACCATCATCAAAGAAGCGAATTGCATCATGCAGTATGCAACACCCTTACTGCGGCGGAAGGATATGCCTCAACTTCAAGCTTCCAAAGAATCAGTCCTGCCCAACCTAAGTAGTACAGAGAGAAATATCTTAAAGGACCCTGTACGAGCTGAAGCATACAATGCTGAGATGACAAAGCTTCTAGTAGATGGAGCTGTACAGGAGGTCAGCCAAGAAACTGCCAGCAGCGGGGAATCATGGTACATCCCACACCATATGGTCACCCATAATGACAAAAATCGGATTGTATTCAACTGTTCCCACCAGTACCACGGGCAGAGCTTAAACCAGTGCTTATTGTTAGGCCCGACCCTTGTACCTTCATTGTTGGGCGTACTGTTAAGGTTCCGGGAACATCCTGTAGCAGTCAGTGGCGACATTAAAGGGATGTTCCACCAGATTCACCTGCTCCGAAGTGACCGTCCCCTACTGCGATTTCTGTGACGAAACCTTAAGGTGGAGGAGCCCCCCAAAATCTTCGAATGGTTAGTGCTACCCTTTGGTACCACCTGCAGCCCATGTTGTGCAACATATGCCCTGCAACACCACGTCCTGGACAACAGTAAACCAGGTGACGACGTACGGTTTTCCATAGAAAAATCCTTTTATGTGGATAATTGTCTCCAAAGCCTGCCAAATGCAGAGGAAGCCAGACTGCTAGTAGACAAGCTCAGAAAGCTCCTGGCTTCAGGTGGATTTGAGCTCTGCCAGTGGGCCTGTAATGTCCCAAGAGTACTCAGTCACATACCCAAAGAAGTTCAATCTAGCAGTCTGGAGCTCTGGTTAGCTGAAGACATAGCAGAACCCTTTGAGTCGACACTAGGACTGAGCTTGAACTGGCAAGCAGATACACTGGGCTACAAAGTGCGCCCTGTATCCTATGAGGTTCCAACTCTGAGGAAGATATACAAGGTCCTCGCGACCCAGTATGACCCACTAGGATTCCTCCTACCATTTACCTCCCGGGCTAAGATCATAGTCAGGCAGCTATGGGACAAACTGGGATGACCCAAATCTCCCACAAGTCCTCTTAGAGGCTTGGTTTAGTTGGGAGCAGGAGCTCCAGTCCCTACCTACGGTAACCTTTCCCCGAGCCTACCTGCGAGCAGATATATGATTATGATGATCCACATCTTCGCTGATGCATCAGAACAGGTGTACGGGTCTGTAGCGTACCTGAGTACAGTCGATAGTCAATGCTCTGTTCACCTCTCCTTCATTCTTGCCAGGCCACGGGTAGCTCCCAAACGACTTCATTCCATTCCAAGACTAGAGCTATGTGCCGCCCTAACAGCAGCCCAGTTAGCCAAGGTGCTGGAGAGGGACCTACCTACGAAAATTGACCTGACGGTTCTGTGGTCAGATTCTACTACTGTTCTGACCTGGCTGCAGTCAGAGTCCTGCCGCTATAAGATATTTGTCAGCACAAGGATAGCTGAAATTCAGGAGCTAACTGGGCATTGTTCCTGGCGCTATGTGGACTCGCAGAACCCGGCTGATGACATCACCCGGGGTAAGGCTCTAACAGCCCTCCTCGAGCCCAACAGATGGACACAAGGTCCCCCATTCCTTCTGCAGTGTCCATCCACATGGCCAGTCAGCCCCTATAAGGAGGCCAAGGCTGACTACACAGAGCTAAGGAAGGCAGTCAGAGCTTGCTGATGTTGCTCGGGAAAGGGAAGTTTGGGGTCCCTTGCTGAAGCTGCTGCCCCCGCGACCCGACTCCGGATAAGCGGATGAAGATGGATGGATGGATGGATGGATAATGGTGCATTTGTTGTGGTAGTAATTTAATATTGATCGTTTGATTGTAATTGCAGACCTCACTCAAAGATGTCATGGATGTAATACTGTCAATACAAGACTGAAGTCTCATCACGCCTCCTCTTTATGTTCTAAACGACATACAGGGGTGTTTACCACTAAACCCAAACTAGCTAGTCCTATTACAGTCACCATCCACAATACAATAGGTACAAATTTACCTTTGTTCCACGGGCAATATATATCTTAAATTAGCACTAAAGCCTGGGTGGTAGATTAAATACCTTGTATTATAGAAGGATTTACTGTACGTTGACAATGTAATGTTTCTTTCAAAGTCTTTCTGTGCAATAGATGTTGAAGGCTATTATGATTAGGACTGATTAACTTACTATGTCTCCACGTATGTCTGTTTTTATGCTTTCACTGCAAATCAATATTCCCCTCGAGAGATTTTCTTGTTAATATGGTATGGGAATATTATAAAATAGAAGTGTTGTTGGCTCTCTGTGTTTTAGCAGTTTAGTTGACTTGTGCTATTCTTGCCTTGATGTTATAAATAGACAATCACTTTTCTAGCCCATTGGCTTGTTTTTATCCCATATGGCCATATTAGACTGTGTGTAAGTAAGCGGATTGACTAAGAAATCTGCGATGAGAGCAGAACTGAGTGTGCGAAGCACGGAAGAGAAAAGACAACTGAAAATGCTGACACTTTAGCTCCAAGTAAGCTCTGCGTTTAGCCCTCTTGTGTGTGCCTTCAATGTTCTCGTTTGAATATTTACTACTACCACAAAGATCAAGGTTTAACATGTTGGGGAACATTGTTAAATGTTCAACACAATCACGGCTACGATGAGCCAAAAGAAATCACAGGTTTACCTTTTTTCTGTACTTTACTCCCACTTGTCATGAAGGGTTAAATTTATCCAGGGCTGGCTGCAGGAGTTTCGATAAAAAAATAAAGTTCTGGCCCATTTATAGATTGCTCAATTTTCTCTGTGCCTTTGAGGCTAAAGAAGTTTTCAGTATCTTTGTCGGGTGTTTGTGTAAAACATTATGTAGTTGCAGTTGCGACTGAAGCAGTGAGATAAACAGACCGCTGTAGAAGCGGACACAGCAAACTCTTCTAGAGTAATTGTTGTCACAGGAATTAGGTCACGTCTCCGGTTTCAGATTAAACTAGGCCTATTGTTTATAGTGGCAATATTTACAACGTCCTCATTTTGGATTTAACCCTGTAGGCTACAACTACAATTAAAGTCAATTTGAAAGTGTGCCATGCTAACGTAAGATAACGTATTTCTGCTTCGGAGAATGTAGTTCATACACAGCATAGACCACTAGCAGGGTAGGGGGTGTTCGAGAAACCTGAGGGAGGCACAGTTCAATAATGCTTACATTAGGCTGCAGACTAAAGCAGAACTCCTAAAACACGTTGTTTGTAAAGAGTCAGTCAAGCCATTTTTTTCCCTAGGCAACATTAAATTGAATTTAATCAAATTAATATTATTACAGAGAGTAAAGTACCGAAAAAAGTACCATTTAGGTACCGGCACCGAATTTGAGGTACCGGACCAGCAACAGTATTGATTCAAATGTGAACGTTACCCAACCCTACTCAGTAGTCACATTTGAATTAGCTTCACTTTGCTAATTGATGTTTGCTCATATCATTTGGCTCTGAAGTGTGTTCTCCATGTTGGTATCTGTCACGTGAAGAATGATATAATGACAACCAACATCTTGCGTTGATCGTGATTGACCCCCCTAGAAAACATCAATTATATGATTAACCATATTATTAGAATATTAGTTAATAACCAGTTTGTTAGTTATTATCGAGACAAGATCGGGACTGGCTATCTTGTTACAACACCGCATACAGAAATAAATTGTTTATCCTTGTACCTATGGTTACTGCTAGGCCTAGCTCATATGCTAGTGTGCCATTTCACATAAAAAGTTATCAGAATACAGAGATAGCAGACTACAATCCCATTTTCAACTGAAGGTTCAGTATCATTGAAATGAGCACTCCAAATCGAACTTCAAATTTTCTGCACGCCCACTGCTACATTAGTAATAGTAGCCTACTAAGTATGTTGCTGTCAGTTGGCAGGCAACGTAAAGTAAAATTGGAATCGGCATTGCAATTAACAGTTACTACTTATGCTACTTATTTTTAACTCTGGTAGACCTCTATAGCAGCCTCTACTCGCATCCAAGATGTCGGCAGTCATACTGCCTGTATGGAGCTCTTGTTAAGGGAAGGAAATAAGCAAAACTCCTGTTCAAAATGAGATTGGTATATATATATTGACGACAATCAATATGCGTAAGTAAATTATGTCATCTTGTGCTGTTGATTTTGGGGGAAATATTGTAGATAGAAAACCATAATCAATTAACAGAATTCACACAAAAAAAAGTGTTTATTGTGTTACAATACAATGCAAAATCCCCAAAATGTTGATTTTGACTGCAGGGGGGGCTTTAAATAAAGTTGCTTGAGATGGACCAATCAACATTTTGAATAGTTAGTTAAATGTGTTATTAGATTTTGTGTAAAAAAAATTACAACATGCAAATTGAAACCATTTGGCGGAATGGCCCAGGGACATTTTTGGGTTCTGGTGTTGCTGGACTTAATTGAATGCTTCTTACCTGACATGCCTGTGCCAGGCTCACGCCCAATCGAAAGCGGGCAGACATGCCCGGTGGCAGATTTGAAGACAGCCCACTGCCTAGTGCTGGGTTGATGACTCGCACACATCTCACCACGGCCTGTACAATCAGCTCACTGGTGAAATGTCTGACACTTTGAATATCCTCGTTCACAACCCTGTGAACAGTAGTGATACTATTTCAACAACAATTGTCAATGTATTATCTATTTCTTAGCTTTCCAAGCACACCAAACCCATAAACTTGTGTGCATAAATGTCTGCGAGAAAATTATTTCAGATGAAAAACTGATGTCACAATACTTACGTGCCTATCTGTCTGAGAGCGTAAATTAAAATTGTATCAACTTCCTCCATCATACTCCCTACTGCTCTTTTGGTTGATACCCTCCGTTTTAACTTTCAAAATAAAAAACAATCTTATGAGTGACCTTACTGTATGTTAATTGTCTTGCAATTATTTGGCAGGTTTTACCAGGTGGGTCTTACTACGGTTTTACATTGCATTAAACAGGCTAGCTACGGTACGGTACAAACAGGCTGTTAGCAAGCAGGGATGCAATGCCTCATTGTCCCAGAATATTCTGTCTTCTTTTAAACGTATTCTCCACAAATAATCGTCAATCGTAACCTACTGTAGGCGTCTGATTTAAAAGGACGTTTGTATACTTGCGGATAGATTCGTAAAAATATTCTGGCATTTCTGCATCTTGTTTAGTGCAGTAAATAGGAAATCATATGAGTGAAACACGATGCTTATGGGAGTCGGAGTTGCGCTATGAATAGCTGCAGTATATGGAACTGTAATCCAAATAACCAAGAACTATCTTTCCCAGCATGCGTCAGGTGAGTCAGTCGCATTATCTGGATCGACCCTGCGAACAAGAGATAATGTATTAACATAGAGCTTCCAACGTATTAGATTTTTGGAAGAAGGGGGGCAATTTATTATAAAATCAGATTTGTGTAAAACTAATCAAGCTAAAAAAATTTTTACAATAATCTTAAGGGTAAAACATAACTTTCAAACAAACTATTGGTCTTTTCCTTTTAAGAGAATGTGTATTTTTGTTTACAGTTCCCTCACTCTTTACATGGCAGAGTAAAGTTCTTCTGCTGGTTTCTAACTAACTTTTGCTCTCTTGTCAGCTTTGCGTTTACACCAGGCACGTGCGCTCTGGGTAGGCAGGGCAGGCACAGCCTACGCTGGGATAATACTGATTTTCAATAAAATCGGCATTTTATTTTATGCCAAATAAATATTTTTTCTGATGGAATTAATAACTTGTCAGATATAATATACTTTATATTACTCAAAACATTTTATTTAAAATTTTTGATCGATTTAGTTGTTTTAATATGCCCGTAATCTACTGCAGTTTGTGCTCTGGCAGTTTGTGCTCGTTTTGTTTTTTTAAGATGGTGACGTAAGTGATAAACATTTCTATTGGCTCAATCGCTCTCACTACTCTCCATCCATCCATCCTCATCCGCTTATCCAGAGTCGGGTCGCGGGGGCAGCAGCTCCAGCAGGGGACCCCAAACT
>JAODTR010003467.1:0-12752 GCA_025399935.1 Amblyopsis rosae
GAACAAGAAACAGAACAAACACACACAGCGTTGTCATTGACAGGCGGCAAGCCACACACACTGGCGCCATCACTGCGGAAATAGTCATTTATACATTAGTCACTGTTTCTGTCAGTGTTCACCTCTGTGTAGTTATCTAGCCTGTTGAATTACATTCTCTGTAGGTAAGCCTCTGCATTACACTATAAGCCACTACTTGACATGACAGGCAGGTTACCTGCCTATCATTGTGTGTGTGTGAGTACTTAAGCAGGATGAGAGTGTGTGTGTGCGTGTGTTTGTGTGTAAAGAAATGCTCGGGCTCATCTAAGGTTGAGGCCCTGATGTTATTTAGAGTTAAGGTGAGTGAACACAACGCACAATGCTTATAATTGATATAAAAACTCAAGCCAGATGCAGGCCATGGACCAGATGTGTTCAACTGGTAAATTACTGTAATATAACTGTATCCTGTAGACACACATACTGTACACACAGGAGTTTGTACAACCCCCTGTGTTACCACCAACCACAGGCCTACTGCCATGCTGGCTGTAGGGCAGAGGCCCAGCAGCCACTTGTAGAAGATGCTACATTCCTAATTAAGATTCCGGCCTTCCCTGTAGATAATTAGCGTTTCGTAGTCATGGGAGACGGAAGGGAGGAGAGGAAGGAGAGAGAGAGAGAGAGAGAGAGAGAGAGAGAGAGAGAGAGAGAGAGAGAGAGGTGTTGAGAAGATGACAGAATGACAATGAAGAGATAGATTATAGAACAAGAGACAGTGTATAGGAGTTGAAAAATACACATATAGAAGGCTATGCATGTGCACACGCACACACATTTACTTTGATAGGGTGACCGTCTAATCACAGAGAGAACTGCCTGGCCACAAATATCTCCTTGGTGACAAATGACAAAGACAAGCCAAGAGAAGCAGATAGCCAAGATGTGTGATTGGCTGGGCAAGAGGATTCACTTTTACAGCGCCCTTCACAAGCGATGCTTTAATGAGGTCTGTCACACACACACACACACAGACTCACATATGCATTCACTCTCTCTAGAGGTTCTGTAGTGTCAAGCAGTAATCAACTTTTGCCCTTGGAGATTTTAGGTTGCCATGTCAAAACATTAGTCACATCCAAACTATACAGTCAGTTTTGGGTTGCCACATTGAGGATTTTCTTCCCCCGGGATTTTCTGATTGGATTCATGTACAAGACATTGATTCAGACACCATCACTTCACATGGCAAAGCTTGACTGGGTTATCCGTCTTCTTGAGGAGTGCCGGTCATTTATTCTTCAACTCAGTGTGTCATTCACACTTCACTTTTCTCTTTTTCAATCATATTTTCTCGTTTTTTTCCGCAGTGCTTACTGGGTGTTCTACAGTACACTCTGATCATGCTAATGCAGTTAGTTGATCTAGTTGGTTGTTGGGACATGTCCTTCAATAGGCTCTAATTGCTGATTATGCTACACGTATGGGGTCTTCCACAAAGGTATTTCTGTTAGTGCAAGTGAGTGTGTGCATGTGTGTGTTCCAAGTGATCATGCTGTATGTTTGTGGATAGCTTACCAAAGTTTCATATTGTGTGTGTGTGTGTGTGCATGTGTGTCATATACACTGTATAGTATACTGTATATCTTAAAGAGCGTGCATGTATGGTCTGATATAAATGTGACTGGATGTGTTTAGCGCTGTATGTGAGCATGTCTAACTTTGTTCATACCTTGCTTAGAGTGTTTGCCAGTCTTAGTATATGGAGAGATATTGCTGGTATAAATCAAGCTCTCTAATTGGTCAGGAGCCATAAAAACAGCAGGCGGTCCCGCCTCAGGCTGCTGGTAATTGGCTGCCTGCCGTGCAGCGCGACGCACCGTTGGCCCGAGCTGTGAGTCACTCAGAGGCTGACGTCTGCAGGCCAACAGGTGTGTGCTCGCATGTGTGTTTTTTTACCTCTTCTGAATGAGATTGTGTGTTTGTCTCTCGTCACTTCATGTTATGTGTCATCTATGCTTATAAATGTATTGCTTATGGATTGGGTGTGTGCACATGGCTGTGTGTGTGTGTATGTACTCTAAGGGGACATTATATGTGCACTTAACCGGGGTCTTAGATGCCTGTAGAACAGAGAGAGACAGGGAAGTGTATATATGAAATCCTTCACAAAGATAGACTGCTAATGGACACTTTACATTTTACATTTCATTCATTACTATACATACTAGCATATGTTTGTCATCACTGATATCATTTAATGATAAAGCTAAATAATCACATCTGAACATAACACCTGCTTTTCATAGGTGGAGAATTTTCACAGCAACTTGTGCCTTGCCCCTCAGTGTTCACACCAGAATAGGTATCCCATGAATGCATATAGCAAAGTGCAATTTGCGATTCTACATTCCTGCGGCAGGCAGAATATAGGCAGAATATAGTTTTAGACAGATGGGCACTGCTCATACTATACCATGCCATGTTTGTAGGTGCAAATTGCGACAAAAGCATGCCGTAAACGGGTGCTATACATTTAAACACTAAGGGCCTCATGCATGTACGTTGGCGAGCGCAACGTAAAAGTGAGCGCAGCCAGACTGTCACAGGTAAGTAGGTAGGGTGGCAGAAACCAAGCACAGGTTGGGTAGGTTTACAATATTTAATGCACGTTGAAAGAACAAACAGCATTCACTCGCCAGAACAGCGATCAATAACCGACAAAGACAGGGAGAAACAGGAGGTTACATATACTCTGCCTAATTAGGGGAATGGGCACCAGGTATGTGTAACGACAAGACAAGCAAGGGAGTGAAGGGAAACCCCAGAAAGCATGGCAGGGCCATTAAGCCGTGACACAGACGGCATGTTTTTACCCGCAAAGTTCAACGAATTATGCCTAAAAACGGGCGCTAACACATTAGTACATGAGGCCCTAAGACTTAAACACTTCAGTTAATTTGTCCACCATATCAAGGCCATATGCAAAGCACATGGAATTTGCATATGACCCAGGAGTATTGTACTTTAAGACATCGTGCCAGTCTGAAAAACTGTAGTATTCCTTATCTAATGTACTGTATGCTACACGATGTCGTTTAATAAGAGTCCCTTCTCACATTTCCGTGAAACACCTTATTAAAAGCTAATCAATCGTTTCCTTTGCTCTCATTAAACATTAATGAACAGTTAAGATGTAATAAAGTGTCTCGCTCCAGTGTGACTTTTTACACTGACCTACTGTACTGTGTCTGCGTGTGTGTGTGCATGCGTACATGCGCGCCACTATGGTGTAAGAATTTGGATTTATGTGCTGTACATGCTATTAGCTGTGTGTGTGTGGGTGTGTGTGTGTGTGTGTGTGTGTGTGGTGTTCAGATCAATGGCTCCAGTCAATTAGGGGTGGTAATGACTTAATCAATGCCCTCTCTGTGAGCGCTGTCATTACAGCGCAGGCAATTTATGATATGCAGTGTCTTTGTGTGTCAATGATTGGCCTGTCTCTGTGTGTGTGTGTGTGTGTGTGTGTGCGTGCATGCATATATGTGTGCATGTGCAAATGTGTGTGTATAGTATACTGTCTCTATAGTGTGATTAAGAGAGAGAGAGAGAGAAGATAAGCAAATCAATTGCATTGATCTGGCATTATCGAGCAAAAGGGCGTGTGCTTGTGCGTGGTGTGTGCAAGTTTGTGAAAACATTACCTAATATTGCTTAGAATATCAACATGTTAGTGTCTTTACCAAATGATGTATGGTACGGTACATGTTTTTATGGTCTGTCTCAAAGTGAGTACACCTTTCTTTAAATATCTATATCTGTTACTTTGTGTACAGTAGCCTATATCTAACTGTAGGCTATATCACGCATCTGTTTGTAGTCCCAGAAATGAATTGCTGAAAGTAAAATGCTAATCGTATTATTATTATTGCCGAAGTGGACCGACCAACATGAGCAATGTAGCTTACTGACTGACTGACTGACTGACTGACTGGCCGACCACCTTAGATAAAATGTGCATGCGCTATATTCTAATCTAAACCATAGACAGTAGCATTGCTCTGGACAGTAGGTAGCGGTAATGCACCAATCGCATTGGATGCCATCCTCCCAACCTCCGTGATACTCCACATAAGAAGACAGTACTATTTCAGCAAGCTGAGATTATGCAACATGCCCCGCAGAATTTTAACATTGCTTGAACACAAGATCTACAACAAATCTTCATATTATTAAAAGGGCTGGGAGTGATAACGCGTGCATTTTTGCGATTAATTTGACATGTTTAACAAGCTAAATATGAACGCAATTGACGCAGCACAACATCTCCTTTTAAATTACTACCTGTTGTGGCGAGCTTTGAGCAGGCTGACTGGGCCAATTCATATTAGCAAAGATACTGGAATACTAGCATGATGGAGAAGAACAACGGTGGAGCTTTAGAAGTGAACTTCACATTTAAATAGTTTCCTGATGGCGCTTTGGACTAAATGGCGAGGTATGTATAATTTGCAATGCCAAATTAAAATGTAACTGAAGCCGAATAACCAAATAATTGTGCACTCACGCACTGTCCCTATGAGGACGATAGCTCTACGACTAGACCACAGCTAGTAGGGCTGGATATTGCCACTGATTTCCAGAATCAATTTGATTCCGCTTCATAGGTCCAAAATGTATTTTATTTTCGATTCGATCTAATGTCGAGTTGGTTACGGATAGTTCAGGTACAATACCAATTTTGCGTCACAAACATAATTCTTAACGCTGCGTACATTTGTGCAATAGACGTGCCATAAGCCCCTATATAAAATAAAGTATCCATTTTGCAATTATCCTATGATTCTACATTATCTTACCTGCTATGTGGCCGATTCTAATTCAAAATGTCCTTGTATTCCAGTTTAAATATTTTTGAGCAGGAATACAGGGCCAAAAATGTATTCTTTATTTGGATTTCGGCAGACATACACAATTTGGCACGACAACGCTTGTCCCTTTCGTCTAACAAACATCCGAAACATATATGGTAAATTAAAAGCTGCTGTGTGACGGGATGCAATACTAACATGGTATGGAACCGAAAACATAGTTTTATATCGAAGCATTTAGACAAAATTTATGGTAAATGCAGGCAATCAGAAACCGAGCGCAAACCACACCAACCGGAGGGAAACACATCCGGCTCGAGCAATGTGCTAATTAAGTGACCCAGCTGAGCTAATTATTACGTGCATTCTCATAATCTGGTCTGAATCTTTGTTTTCATCCTCAAAGTAAAACTGTAACCTACGCGGCAATCGACATCATATTTTCCACAGATCGCCAGCCATTACTTAGCTTTAGAAAAGTTTATGCAGTCCACACAGACACTAAACATGCATAATGCATTAAGCCTTCCTCACCATTTCAGTGTCCATGTGTCTTGAATTTATAAACTGACAATCCAACGAGCTCATGTTCAACTAAGCGAGAAGCAGACAGATGTTGCACCGGTCCTACAGTCTTAAAAGGCAAAGCATGCCAATCTTGCATCTGGTTATAAAAGATCGATCTTGGGATTTTGTGAATCGATATCGGATCATTCAAAATAAGATCGATTTTATTTGGAGAATCTTTTTCTTTGAGCCCACCCTTAACAGCTAGTGTTCTTGCATAGTGTGAGAAGTCAGCGTGACTCCATCAGGGTATGGTCACACACACAAATGAAAAACTGGACAGGTGATGGACAAATTCTTCTTACATCCTGCCTCGCTAATAGAATTACAGCCAATTGCAGCTGTCAACCACACACACGGCCTTGCTGTGCACATTTGAAAGCAGTCAGTAACCTACAAATGGGCAAATAGACATTGAGATCAGGTGTAAAATTCTCATAGCAGTTGTGCGGCATACTGCATACATGGATTGTCTATGAAATTTACAAGATGGAACTCCAAGTATCTATAACATCGTCTTATAGCAGCTTTTCCATCCTCATCGTCGAACCACAGTACAGTATGCAAGTTGACGTCAGGTTGTGATTGCCTCCCCTTCAATTGAGTTAGCAATTGTTAGATAGGAGGAGATATTAAATTAAAACCAACTGTATAATTAAAGTATAAATGACATCTAGGAGAAGGTGTATTAATACATTGTCAGCTAAAGGCTGATGCCAGTATTTCAATACAGTTCATATAGTTCCAGTAGCTAGGCTAGACTGGAGACGGTTGTATTTCACTCTCCTTGTTAGTTTATACAGATGGACAGTATATCGTTTGCTGCCACTTGTGTGTAAAAATGCTACTGATTACTTTTATCATTGGATAACCAACACTTGAGAGACTTTACAGATCAGAGCGAGGAGTAAATCTTTAGCGTCTTGCTACGTAGCCACCGAACTGCAACTACTGCACAAGTTCATCAGTTGCTCTGGGGTGCGTTTTTTAAAAGCATTGTTACATACATACATAATTGTAACTGCACAGTTGTGGTTCCCAAAATCATAATCCAAACTATTAAGGAAACTACATTGGTGATTTACGTAGTACAATGCATCGTTAAATGATGCAGGTGTTTCCCAAAACCGTACTTCCAACTAACGTTCGTAACACTGTTGTTAAATTGTGTCGTTCAAACTACAGCTCTCGAGGTGTCATTAGAAGCATAGTCCGTGGTGACTACGTCTTAGACAGCAGAAGATGCAATCAAATTAGCAAGGCATGTCTATCTAATCTTGTACATTAGACACAGTGTTTTGAAAAGTTTGTAGTAGTAGACTTTTTAATGTAGTCTATTTTGAAATAGGCCTACATGGTTAGACTGTAGTTGCACCTGTAGCCTAAGACTACAATTTACTAAATCGTTCACCTGAAATATAAGATCAAAACAAAAGATAGAAAAAGCATTTTACCCCCTTTATGTAGCATACAGAGGTATGTATGTATGTATGTTATTCTAATCTTAATCAAGATGCACCTGGTTCTCAACAGTCAACAGGATAAGATACAGGAGGACTAAATAGACATTCGTTTCTGGTGTTCGAAAGGGAACTTACAGGGACTCTATGTAGTAGGATTTACTAAATATTTGGATAAGACACGCCATAGCAGCTAGATCTTACGATGTCAACTTGTACAGGTAGGCTGTCCCAATAACATCTTATTACCATATGTAATTTTGATGTGTAGATTTTTGTCTATAGCTGTTGTTTATAGCTGCTATTATGCTAACAAATTCCAAAATTAGTTTTTTATCTTTCGAGGGGGAGAACGCAGGCGTACTAGGCAGCCTCTTCTCCTTCGGTGTCTTTTATATTTTTGAGGCTAAAACATTAATATCACATAATTATTTTGTTGTATTAAGTTAATAAGTTATCCGTTTTCAGAGACATCCGAAGTTCTTTTATCCCGGGTTACTCTATATCTCGTCCAGTTACAAAAACCTCCTGGCTAGCTACCGGTACTGGTATTGGGACTCGTCTACCGGTACTAGCATACAGTAGTGTATGGTACTACTACGACGGGAGGGCTCCACTTCATCCGTCATCGAAACATAAACCGGAGAGGACATATGATTTAATGGAATTTAAC
Organism: Amblyopsis rosae; assembly: GCA_025399935.1. Classification (NCBI taxonomy): domain Eukaryota; kingdom Metazoa; phylum Chordata; class Actinopteri; order Percopsiformes; family Amblyopsidae; genus Amblyopsis; species Amblyopsis rosae. The sequence continues at coordinate 7,554 of JAODTR010003467.1, forward strand.
TAACTAACTTGTTTATTATTAATTGGGTACTCCAAATTAGTTTAAAATTCACCAGAGGATTTTCATCACCAACAGCTTTTGTCTGTGCTTCGGCACTTCCCATTTGCTCCAGAGGACTACAGCGGTCATATCCCTCCGCCATCTACTCTACATCATCTTGCTTCTCCCCTGATGTGGATTGAACCTGTACCCATCTCATCTCTCCTGGGATGCTCTGTGGCTGAGCTGCTGTGGCTCAGGTCTGGGTCCTGCATCGCCCCGACGGCTCTGTTTGATCACCATGAAGTTCTCCGCTGGCCGAGATGTATCCACCGTGGTTCTCGCAGAAACTAAACATTCAGCAGCAACAACTCTCCAACCGGTATCCGCTCCTTTTGGTCGAATCCCTACGCAATCTTTGCCCAACCCACGACCATTGCACACTTTGTCAGATTCCTACAGTAATTACAAATTTGCATTATTTAATGTCCGTTCCCTCTCTGACAAAGCCCTACTCATCCACGATTTTATAATTGAGAACGATCTAGACATTCTTTGTCTAACGAAGACATGGCATCAACCAAATAAATTTTTCCATCTTAATCAGGCCGCCCCACCTGGCTTTGTTAACATCTCTCAACTATGCACAACTGCGTGCATCTCACAACTGCATGCGTCTCACGGCAGCTCTCCTGGGCGCCCCTAGCGGCCCTCCTCAGACGTTTCATGGACATTGCGTGCTTTGCCGGGTTCCTGTTTGCAGAGTCGATTGATGTCCGACAATTAGACCATACACTTTTCCGAGTTTCTAACAACACACTCATCTTGCTTTGTTTACATCTTCCAACCGCGCACCACTGGACGAGAATGCGGGGTTGGACAACAAGATGAAGGCTGAAAGCCAAATGTTATGCCTATCTCCTGGCTTACACTAAATTTGAATGCCTTGCTTTTGGATTTCCTGGCTCCCAACCTCTGATTGTTTTACATAGCTATTTGTAGACCTACAGTGGGAAGGGAAAAATGAAATTAACCTATAGAAGCAGTGAGATTCACAATCTTAACTTGTGACTGCACTGCGTCCAGTTGGAGCAAAGTTCTCAATATGACTCCACTGAATTTACAAGAGATGATCTACTAGAGAAGAGTCCCAACTCGCCAGCTGGAAGAGACGCTGCCTGCCTGTGATGATGGCGAGATTGTGTCTTTGTTGGCAGAACTGCAGCAGTCTGCGTATAAGAGAAGGCAGAGTTCTGTGTGTAGGCTTATCACAGAAGGATGTGCTTGCAGCTGCTACTAGCCTAGCGCATACCTACCCACTAAGGATATTTCTTCATCATGAAATGAGTACGGATATTGACATATTTAACTGATACTCGTGCTCATAAAAAGTACAGTATCTTTACCGGATATTGTTTCAGCTGAGTACTTGCTCATCGCTAAAAAAATACAACATTTGCCTGATATAACGTGACTTCAGGTATTAAACATGCCCACAAGTCTGTTATCAGTATACAGAAACAGCCACAGTGTACAGATACTGTTGTGGTTAAACAGAGACAGCTGCAGATAATGAAGTATATGAACACCCCTACTATCTTGCACACATAAAACATAATGTGGACATGTTAAAAATATATATTTTCACCAGAGGGGGTCTTGACATAAATAATACTATCTTCAAAGACAAAGAGAGAGTTAAAAGCCAGTAAGTGGTGACTGGGTTCACTGTTGGCATTATGTCAAAAACAAGGCAGTAAGACATGGACAAATGTTTGTCTTTTTGTAGTGTTCAAAGACAATGTGTGGTGCTGAGATCCCAGGGAGTCTCCACGAATGGAATGCATCCTGGTGTGAAAGGGAGCCAATGACACAGCTTTTAAGGACACAGTGGGCTAGCCACTGAGAAGCCACCTGGTGAGCCAAGCAGGTATGCTGCTGTCATGCAGTGTTTGGTTTCACTGTTGCAGGAATTTGGAAGCAAGGAAAGAAAAGAAGGAAAGAAAGAAAGAAAGAAAGAAAGAAAGCATTCATCAGCTGATTAACTAATTAATTAATGATCTACTATTTCCTCCGAATATAAATGGAGAAAAACAATTTATTATCAATAAATGTGCAAATGTTCCAGTTTCTTTTTTCTACTGTAACTTATTGAGCTAAACTGACTTTAGGTTTCGCAATAAAAAAAAAATATTGGCAATTGTCATGCCGAGGTTCCGGGGCCTACCGTTCCTGCGCGCTCTCGCACATGCTCCCCGGCGGACTGACAGCTGATCTGAGACAGGCCTCCCACACCTGAAGCAACCTTCTAATGGAGGTCGATGTAGTTAGCAGTTGTTTGAGATGGACATACATTACATTTAAAACAACATTAAAGTTGAAATGACATCTCAGGAGAGGTATGTGAGTATTCTGGCAGCTGATGCCAGTTTTTCAATAAAGTTACATTTTCTTTGTTAAACAGTACTGTAGTGTTGCTTTATGGGATGGACTGGAGACAGCATATTTCACACTTCTTGTTAGTTTATTTAGGTGGACAGTATATCGCTTGCTGCCACTTATGTATTAATCAATTAAGCTATTAATCATTGGATAACCAACACTTTTTTTGTCTTTGCAGAGCAGTGTTAGGGTTAAATCTTGTATAGCATCTACTGTAGAAGCAACTGAACCCAAATGCCAACACTGCACACTGACTTCGACTGAGGTCGTTTTATGATCTAGCCTACTGATTATTTTCTTTATGTCTGTATACTGTATATTGTAATAATTAAAAATAATAATTGGAAAATGTTAACTACACGTATTAGACTATTTATCATAGTCATGAGCCTTATTTCCTGCAGACCCAACAGGAAACCAATTGCTATATTATGTAAGTCACAGATTTCCCTGAAGCCATGAAATACAACCTTTGGCCTACCCTTTTCTACTTGGTAGCAAAGAGGACTTCCTTTGCCAATGAATCACACCGCTCCTGACTCTACCATGCTGCGTTAACAGCGTTTCAAGTGCAGGCAGATAGAGTGAATATGAAAATCATTATAAAATAAAATAATTTGTTTAACCAACACATATTTCTGGTGCCAACTAGCTAAGGCAGCTAGCTATTGAAATCACATAATTGCATATGCCTACTGTACTTTAATCCTTAATACATACAGTGGATTCATAAATTGCCAAAAATACAGTATGTTGTCAGAGTGACATAGTGGGGAATGTACACTGATGTGTATACAGTATGTGTGCCTGTGTGAGTGTGTTTGTATGTGTGTGCACGTGTGTGGGTGTGTGTGTGTGTGTGTGTATATATATATGAATGTGCTTTACTTTTTTTGTTTATGTGAAAAACATACAGGCTTCAGTCAGGCGACAGTCCACTGATCAATAACTTTACCTACGCCCTCTGATTCATCACATTTGCCCTGGCTGCAACACAACCGCTCCCCTAGTCTCTCGCTCACTCACTCACTCATTCACATGTTGGTCTTGAGTGATGGGTTGTTTGGTCTACAGGAACAGAATAACTACTCCTTAAGGCTCCTCCATCCTCATGTATGTGTCTACATCCATGTCAAATTGGTCTGTGCTACATAATGATAGTAAATCATTTTAGCTTGCAAGGTGTTAGCATCTATCTAGCATCTGGGGAAGTTACTCCCAAAATGTATTGTAATACATTATTACTGTAATTTGAGAGTAATTAATTATAATACAGTTTTACCGTCTCTGAATTGTACTGTTTTACACAACTTTTGAGTTACTTTCAGCAAAACAACGGCGGAAGTAGGCCTATGACTTAACATTCTAAAATGCTAAAATTTACTTTATAGGCCTTTATCACACGCAGCTCATAATACATCCAGTGGATGGCAATGTGTAGGGTTTGGCATAAAAAAAGCATCCTTTGATGTTTCATTGCAAACTGCCTGCCTGAGTTTGATCTAGCCTATTGAAGCAGGGCTTGAGATTATACATTGTCATGCACTTGTTCTCTCAAGTTAATTTGTCATTCAGTAAAAAAGTTACTTGGCAGAAAAAAAAGTATTGTTATGGCGATTATGGCTGAAGTAATTTGTCCCCTTAGCTTTGCTGTAGGCTAATTACAGAATAATATATATGTGGCTAGGGTGGGCTACTAGTCACATTATTACAATAACTAATGAAATTGAGCTATGAAGAAATAACTTAAGGTGGTCTCACAATTTCTATCTTGAAACGTGTTGAATTCGCATCAGTTTGGCCCTCACGCAAATCAATCTGGAGAGCTTGAGATCCTTTGTACTCAAGTCTAATCAACCTGGTGTGTTGTCACCATTCAGCGTTGTACTGATACATGTAGCGACGGGCGTGGATTAGGTGTGATGACAGCGAAAGCCTATTTTTTGAAAGTTCAGCTTCAAAAATAAAAACACAACCTTTACAATGAGAATATCAACAGATAACAGTTAAATAAATATTAATGACACATCAACAGCTACGTGCCTATATCCAAGTCAGGACAGCAAGAGTTTAAAAGCAGTAAGAGACCGACTCATACAAGATTTAAATGATTTTGTAAAGTATTCCAAGCATAAGGCGCAGAATATTTAAAATCCCTTTAACCCAATACAATACGGACTGTACAAGTTAAAAGTCCTGGGAACGGAGACCAGATCTGGCCATACATATATAAAAGTAGGCCACTAACTAATCCATTAAAATAATAGTCAGATTTATATATTTATGAAACAGATGTATATTATTTGACATTTAAATCTTTGGAAGAAAATAATTATGTGATCAAATAATTTGCAGTAACTCTGATAAGGGTAAGGGTCCCAGACCCCCTTTTTAAGACATCTGTCCTATTGTATTAACCCTCCTGTTATCCTCAAATTGGAGGAAAAATGCCCCCCTCCCCTCCGCCCTCCGTCCTTCCATACATTCAGAATACCCATTACGTAACTTTTGAAACATAAAAATCACTAGAAAATCTCCCTGATCACCTTAAATTGAAAAGAACAGTTTTTGTGTTTTAAGGATTTAATACAGCTTTTCGTTATTTACAACATTTGGAAAGTAAAACTATTTCTGTTATAAAGAATGCCTCGTTTCTCTGTAATCAAAGCGGACGACACGGGAGAAAACATGGAATGTTTTTAGAGACATAGTGGCTGGAAATATTGCCCTTCCAGTTTCAGCATTCCAAAGGCTTGCTGTTGCTTCACCTTTAGACTT
>JAODTR010003468.1:0-12751 GCA_025399935.1 Amblyopsis rosae
AGAGACCGTCTCTAGTCTCAGCCTCTTCATCAGCACTACGCCACATAAGAGACCGTCTCTAGTCTCAGCCTCTTCATTAGCACCACGTCACATGAGAGACTCTCATTTAGCATGTAGACTACAGAGCTAACGTGTACTAGCGGGCGATACTCCATGTAGGCGTGATCTTGCTTATCTGAGTTTGCATCTGTAGTACCATATTTTTTTGTAATCATTTTCATTGTTCTATTTCTTTGTCTGTCTGTCTGATAAGTGGTTGCCCTGACAACAGGTGTCCTCTAGCAGCTGTATTTACAGGTGATAATTGGGTTTCAAGGTGGGGGGGTGAAATGTGGTGGGGGAGGGGCTGTTAACTGAGGCCTGTCTTTATTTCACTCAGCCATGTAAGACTGATGCTCAGACATACAATACTAATCTGAGGCTTAACATGTATGGTGTGTTTATTGTGTAATGCTTCCATATGATTGGCTGAAACGACGCCTTTTTATTCTGATTCACAGAGTGGTGGGATTAATGTGATGATGTACGTTTTAGTGTGCCTTTAGTGAGCTTGGCGTGTTAGTCCTGCAAAGCAATCATCTGTCACCCAGCCCCAGGTGTTCTGGTTATGCGCTGCAAAAATGCATAACTAAAATAGTGGTCTAGCCTAGTTTTGTCTCATGCAATTACATTTTCCGTACTGACCCAGATTTGGTCTGTCAGGTGTGGTAAGCAATCTAATGCATAGATGCAGCCTAGTTACACGATGTGAACTCATACACAAATATATTTGAGTATTGAATCATTGCGTGCACACACACAAACACACACAAACATACACGGTGTGTGTGTGTGTGCGTGTGTGTGTGTGACCCAAGAGACCCTGTTACATTACTGAACACTTTGTTGCCGTGGTAGCAAGACAGATGGCCTATTTTTAGCTCTTCCTCTTTTTGCATGTCTGGGTCTGTTTCTGTGGCTGGAACATTCTCCTCTTCTGGATCTGTTCCCACACACGTGCACTGCACACACACACACATGTATGTCGATGCACTGTAAACGGAGATGTTGTGAGATCAGACACTTCGCTGGCTCACTGCAGCCCGCTTACAAAACCGCAGGGCGACCTTTCATAAGCATCATTCTCCTGGAGGAATAAGCCATTGTGAGCCAGAGCGATTTAGGATCGTAATACTGTAAGGTAGACATCAAGCAGTGGACACAAATAACCAGCGCACGCTGTAATGAATGTCAACTTTTGTAAAGAAAGAAATCGACACATTAATATTGTATAAAGCCATTTTATGTATGACGGTCACCAAGGAGACCACCTCACCTGATAGTGATGGGCACATCGCCAAAGAGAGAGCCTTGAGATGTTGGACAAAAGAAGCTCCGTTTCTGGCTCAGTTCTATTTATTCTAGCAGGTCGACCAGACAGGCTCTTGACTAGCCTCTCTCCGCTATTGATAGACTAGTGACCTCGAAACGCACAAGCTCCTGAGCATGTGCACACACACACATGCACGCACGTGCACACTCACACACACAGTGTTTAACTGGAAGAATGAACACACTTGGTTCAAACATTGTATTTGAGTGTTTCTTGCGTAGCAGTCACATCTGCACAAACAGACAAATATCCAGGTGGCCTTTTGTGTTCGGATGAACGGCGACAGCACACCTCAGCCTTTAGCAGCCATTAAAGACGTTATTGCTAAGAGTATATTCTATCTGTGTCAGTAAACAGTAGACCTCTATTCAATGTGGAGTCTTGTCAGTGCTCCAATAGAGCAGCGACCATTGGCTTCACTGCACAAACAGACTCTTACATGTATTTATACAGCCAGTGTTGGTGTATAGCTACCAAGTCCAGAGCATGCATATGCAATGTGTTCTAGATTGATACATGATCTGCTCACATCACTGTTAATACATACCATAGTACGTATCATTTAATACATGTCAAATCTGGCAAGATGGCAGAAAGCATTCCGATTATTCAAACAGGCTTTTACTTGTGGCTCATTTATGTATGTGTTCCCTTTGTATTCTTAGGACGTTTTATGCATTTGATTTGTGACGTCTGTCTGTGAAAAGTGCTATATTTAGGCAATAACACATGAGAGGGAGTGCGGTAGATTGATTATCTGTGTTATTGCTTTTATACAACAGTTCGACACGGCCGTTGTATCAGTAAATAATAGTAATAAGCACCAACAGAACATAACAGAAACATATTTGTTTGTTTGTTTAGTGGTTCATTCGGCTCCGCCGACGCAAATAGTCCCGCAACCATAGTTCTGAACTCATATCGACCATCTCTGGTTCTGTGTCGGCACCTACGTGGCTGGACTGTTAGCAAGCAACACATAAACAACACGCTAGCTTGTTACATACGTCTTCACGTTACCGCAGGTCAGTTAATTTGTATCCAATACATCCACGTTTGTCTCATGTAGTCGTCTACATTTGCCTGTTTTCCAGTCAAATATGTTAACAGCTTATCAGAAGTGTGTTGTTTTTTATTTATTAGTAACAGCAGTTATTAAAACACGGCTAAAGTGGAGTGATAGTTAAAAGTGCGTTAGACTGAAATATTTGGCGCTCATGGAATGCCTCAAATCACTTGGTCGGAACTAACTGTTGTATAAAAATACATCTTCCATACTTACTTACTTACTTACTTTGATCACAAACTCAAAGACACTTGATTGTCTTAATACATCTTTAACTGATGAGCTACAGTTGTGATGAGCGGGGAGACTAGCTATATCCCAGTAGACAACGCTGGCAGACTCCATTTATCGGATCCACATTGAACAGGTCTGTGAAATAAAATGATAACAAAAGGGCAGAGATGAGACATGAGGAAGGAGAAATTACAGTTGGTTAGCTGTGGGCCAAAAGGGTATTATTTTCTTTTATTGTTGACTCCTGTTTATGCATGGGCGCGTGGTACAGATGAGCCTTGAGCTGGTTTGCGGTCTCCAAGACGGTCGTCTTTGTTGTGGCATGTTGCCTGACCAAATAAGGACAAGATAAATGAGCGAATCAGGTTATTGATGGTGAAATGGGTAGCAAACATGTACAGATGCTAAGCCACATCACGTATATCTTCTGTTATAGTATCTCTGCTATGCTTGTCAGGCATCCATTATCATAAGCATGCACATCACGTCATAGACATCCTTGAAGGCCTGACGCCTGGACACACATCATCAAGGCACTTTAAGATCTCATAACATAACCGGTTAGAACTGGTTTGTGACCTTTATTACTATTGAACTGTAGTTTTGACTATACATCTATAGTCTCCATTGCATTCAACATCTTTAAAGGTGGAGTCAGCGATATTTGAACGCTATCACAACAGAAACATCTCTCCTTTCAACGCAATAGTCTGCTTCCTCAGAAGCCCCGCCCCCCACATTGGACACACATTGCCAAGGCTGGGATAGTGTTGTGTGGTGTGGTCTGCACCACGGTGTTTGTGTTCAATTTACTGAGCCAGGGCTGCGTAGAAACACCAGATTATTGTTTCAGTGCACACACAGAGGGGCTAGCTAGCGGACTCCACCCTTAACAGCACTGCTCTCTCCCTCCAGTCCCCCAGAGGGCGATCCAGAATGGAGCGAGGATCAGTCAAGGGCTCTTCCCCGGAATCCCTCCGCTTCCCGTCAGCCCTCTGGGATCAAGGTCAGTCCCACAGGAGAGGTGTGAGCGTCTGAGTGTGTGCGTGTGTGTGCATGTGCGTGTGCGTGCATGTGTGTGTGCGTGTGTGTGCGTGCGTGCGTGTGCGTGTGTGAGCGTCTGAGTGTGTGCGTGTGCGTGTGTGTGCATGTGCATGTGTGTGCGTGCGTGCGTGTGCGTGCGTGTGCATGTGTGTGTGCATGTGTGTGCAGGTGTGCGCCAGTGTTAATTCCGCTGACCAAAATATAAAATCGCTGACCAAAATATAATAAAATATAAGATATAATAACAACCCTTTTTCCATCACTAAAACGAGACGTTAACGAAAATAGATCACTGATAATAAAAACTAGGACTAAATTTAAGATGTAGTTTCTTTGATGAGATGAGACGAAAACGTTATATAATTTACATTTAAAAACTCTGCCTGTTACAGTAGTTTCATGCTTACATTTATAAACTCAGCCTGTATGATTTACAGTAATTGCAGACATAAGTGTGCAGGTTGCAGCACAATGTTAAAGCCGACTGGTCAGACCGTATGATCAAACGTAACTGCACACATAAATGTATTATTATATTTCTTTTGTTGTAATTTTTATTCTTAAATATTTTTTCTTCTTTATGCCCTTCCAATTCGCCTCTTGCTAGGCTGTAATTGTAAAAAATAAGTAGTTCTTAGCTGATAACACATATTTGTGTACATGTGCTTTGGACAACGCATGTATGTTATAGAGTCATTGGTGCTACTAGCTGTCAGTCTTGTAAGCTAGGCAGCAGGCTAGCTTACGCTCACTGTGTTGTTTTTTCTCGGTTTCCATGGTAACGCTTGGTGTGCTGCTCGCAGATCGCCTTCGTCCGGCTGCCGGAATCACGCCGCCGCCACCGAGCCCTCCCAATTGGTCACCGGAGACCCCAAGGTGGAGCACAGCTACAGCACCGCCCACTCGGATGAGGAGGGCAGCGAACCCAGCCCGCCCGACCACAACGACTCGGACTCGGACGACAAGTTCAAGATTAAAAAGGAGCCGCTGGATTGGCCCATAGACACAGACCCCGCCCTCCAGCTTAAGAGGCGCCAACACCCGGCGAGGAGCAAGCCACGACCGTCCGGCGACTCGTTGCCACTGAAGAAGCGTGCGACGGAGAAGCCAGCGGCGGACAGCGAGGAGGACGAGGAGATGAAGGAGGCGGCCGGGTCCCTGCTGCACCTGGCTGGGGTCCGGTCCTGCCTCAACAACATCACCAACCGGACCGCCAAGGGCCAGAAGGAGCCCGCCAAGGCAGAGGCGTCCTGCCCGTCGTGAGCGAGCCTGGTTGGCCTCGTTGGCACGAGGGCAGGTGGAACAGGATCACCTACCATTTATTTTTTCAGGACATCGGGTGAATTCCGAATGATTTGTTGCAATATTAAACAATCACTTCCTTTTGCTATTGTTAATGTGTATTTTCAAGGGTTTCTCTTCTTTTTTTTTCTGTTATTCTGAATTCATTCAGAAGTTTTCTTGTTTTGTTAAAAGGAGACTAAAGCCATAATTTGTATCAACAACAGCAACTCACTGTGCAGAGAGACTCACACAGGTCTCTACACCTCCCCATCCACCCGCTGCACAGTAGAGGAGTGTTAATCCCTGGCTGCTTTACATTAGTATAAATCACACAATGGCGTTCAGCTGGAACTAATCAGTCTTTCTATTAAATGGAATCTTCAAAACACAATTCTGATGTGGCCAGATGCTTATTGAAATCTCTGCTGGCAGTACATACTAAAATGATCTTGATGCACAAAATCCCAATGTTCTGGTATTTAATTTAATGAATGGAAATATATTTCACATTGAACATCTTAACTTCAGACTGTAAGACCAAGCAGAGGTTTCAATCAATTTATTTCATGCATTTGAAGAGACCGTCAATAAAGGTTTAGTCTTTTTTTTTATGATAAACTTTCAGGTTCATTGAAATGAAATGGAATATTTAATTATAGTTTCCAGCATATAGCGTTAATATTGAGCTAAAGTAGATATTGTACTTTAAATTAGCTGTACAGCTGAAGGGATACAAATCTGTTGCAAAATCACTTTTGAAATTAAGTCAATAGTTGTGTCAACAATGTCAAAATATGTTACCAATTAGGGTTACAGGTACAGCATGGTTATTATCTGACACATCAGTTCATTAGCAAAGCTGGTTGAGCTCTCTCAAACATCCTATGGCTTTGCAAAGTGAAGGGCTCTTTGCAGAAGTTGCACCATGTTCCGCTTGCATGCAAGCCATTTAAGCTGCCAAACCACCATGTTTTATTTGTTTATTTCCATATAACACGTTTCCTTGAGACAAAGTTGGGACAAGGTTGAAGAAAGTGATATTCATGCTGACATACCTATAGATGACAATGCATATAGATGTTGTACCTCATCTGTCCCTGGTTCTTTAAATAACCGGCACAATAGCAACATTCATGTGATTAGGGTTAGCCTTAAGCCTAACCCTAGGTAAGTATCACAAAGTTTTCTTATTGAATTGCATTAAAAAGCCATAGTAAGATTGCTGACATTACTCTGAAAAAGCAATGAAACACAATGGAAATTAATGTTAACCTTGATACTATGGACACGCTATGAAACCTTACAATTAGATTAATTGTAATGTAATTTTATATTTGGTTTCCCCCCTAGGATGTTAGAAAGCAAATAAGGTAAACACTTTGACCCAGAATAACAGCTAGACCGTCAGTTTAAGTTCTTACTGTAAGCAATGTAGCCAGCAGACTTTTCCAAATGGTGTTGCATGGTTTCTCTAAAGGAATATTATTAAAAAATAAAATGGAAAAAAAGTTTTATATTCTGATGAAAAAAGTTAATGTAAGATAAATAATGTATTTAGCATGGAGCATGCATTATTTTCATAAAATAGAGATCCTAGTGGGGAAAAAATGGTTCTGCCTTGAAGTTGAAGGCACGGATTTCTTGTCGTTTTGTCTTGAGGTGTATTTGATTTATTTTGTGTCTGTATCATTCCCACTCATCCTTGTTAAGTGTGGGTTTGAAAATACTGCTCCCATCAGGGATTTTTGGGATGTTAAGTCTGTAATATGAAAACCTGCTCTTTTGACCGGGGACACATTGGACCATTTCATAGTGCTTCTCTCTGCTCTCAACAGCTGAACTACCTAGTAATGGCCCCACTTGAAAGAACACGAGGACCCTTAAGAAAGCTGCTTAGGACAGTAGTTTAGCTTGGCTTGACCCAGTAGGACCCACCCTGGCCTCTGTGGGGTTTCTGTAGCGCTGGGTGATAGGGGTTTGCCTCAAACGAAAAGCAAAAATACCTCTGGTCTGGACTTGAAAGACATTTCATCAGGTTTCAGTCACACTTCTTGAGCCCAGAGCGGCCTTAGTGGTTAAATCCCTCAGTGTTCCAACACCCGTATTGTTTAGGTTGACACTTAAAGTGCATGCCGCTGCCACCGGGTTGCGTCATCTACCCCTCTGCCCTGCCTGCTTGTGTTAAACATGAGGAGTAATCTGTGGCCCAAGTGTGCGTGCTTGTGGCTGTAAAGCAACAAAGCCCTTTAAGCCAAACCCATAGCCTCTGTTCTACAGCAGATGAAGGGAATACATATGGTTAAAGTGGCACTGCTATAGAGGACACGTCTGTTCTTGGCCGAGATGATTTAGGTGCCAAAAGCCAGGTCCATACATGGTCAAGAACGTTTAGTTTTTTGCTTTTTATTTGGTAAACACTTTAACCATGGCGTTGTTTTCCTTCATATGGTCATGTCTGCATTATTCTCTGATAACTCATCTGTTGCACATAACTATGAAACAAATATAACTATTATAGCCCCATGGCACCAACATGGATGTTATACTGCATACAGTACCATTTGTCATATTGCCAGATGTAACAGAGCATACACTGTTGCGTATGTTCAGTGCCAAAGCCTGTAATGACCAAGTTACGATGAAATAGACATACTTGATCTGTATTTCAGACTCATAGTTGTAGCATGTCCGTCTGAACATCATCAGCGTAATGCATAATAATCATGACCTGTGCCCCACAATGCTTCCAGTATGTTGTTTATCACAATACTAGTACAATATTCATGTGATATAATTATGTTTGTGTTATCATAACAAACCAGGACCTGGATGTTGTGTGAAGACATTAATGGTCAAGTTTCTAAATCACTGACATTTCCCGATTTTAAAAGCCAATTTAATAAAACTTTTCAGTAATCAAACAAGTAAAATGTATAACTAAATAAACTGTTAAATCTAAATTAAAGAGACACTATGAATTGTGTCTGGAATTGCCTTTTGTGGTTGAATCCAGTGTTTCAAGCACAATGTTTTTGTGATTGAAACTAGGATCACATCTTCTCTGAGGGAACAATATTTAACAAGAATTTAACAATTCTACTGGGCTTGACATGCCCAGTAGAAAATAACCGTTAAGAACTTGTTTTGTCACAGCTTTACTATGTTAAGCATCCTACATTTGCACAAATGCTGAAGGTACTTCCTTAGAGTCGCAGCGCTTCCCCAAACCTTGATGCTTGCCTTTTGGTCTTCCACATTTACAAGATTTACAGTGCTTTGACATTTCTAATTAAAATGTTCATAGTCATTAAAGTACGAATTGTAACAGCAAACTATTGTTGATCAGAAGGCCATTTAAGTCACATTCAGCTCTGTTGTCTTCATTCACTCCCAACTGTGTTGAAGAGGTTTTCTGATGGTACAGGGCCGAGCAACGGATTATACAACATCTACTGCGCACACAGTATGTATGTTATGCACAGTTCATGGTCGGTCGTTTTAGTTTGTTTATTTTACACTTGTTGATTATTGATAAGCTGACCAACGTGTCATTTATGTTGAATGTCTCACCTTCTCCATGTTATACCATATTGCCAAAGACAAGCAACCTTCATCAACGACTGTAAATATGTTTATTACTATAAAAGTATGGATGGATTTTCCCTTTTGGTTTGGACTTTTTGTTTTTTTTCCTGGGACAAAAATACCAAACCATAAAGTTTCTGTGGTGTATAGTCTTCCAGTTGCAATAAAAAAGAATTGTGATCTTGCTCCTCATTTTGTGCAGTGACTTCCTTGGCTTGTATGGTTTCATGTGGTAAGAAGACGCATTAGTTGATGATGTAATCATGATCCATGAAGTATGTATCCATGCATTTGATTCTCAAGCACATATCTGACTTGCAGAAAATAGCACAAGGCTATTTATCAAGTAATTACATATTCTGTTTGTTGTCATTTATTCTACCCTGACAACTACATCTGTTTCTCCAGGATTCCATAACAAAATGTGTTGTCAAGAAACAATGTTAATATATGTTAACATACAACAAAATGGAAGCGCGCATGGTGCCTGCCATGGTGCCAACCAAGTAAGTCTGATCTCTATACCTCATGCTCTACAAGTCTGCCAGCACTACTTCACTTCGTTGTTCAATTTTGTGATGCATGTGGTCTAATACTGCCCTCTACTGGCTAAAATGCAACCATCAATTTAGTCTTGTCAAAGGGTATGAATGAAAACAACTAGCTCAGAATTAAGTAATAAACATGTTTGCTCCACAGTCAAGTGGAGATAACTGAGACCACCTGGCTGCAGTGCATATTCACTAGATACAGTAGCCTACAAACATGCTTGAGATGATGGTCCTTCATCAGGCGTCAGTGGAGCCAGGGATTAAGGAGAGCAGTGGTCGGTAGTTTACGCTGCTCGTAACATTGCCACGTACCACAGACCTGCTGTATAGCCCTACACATAGCATGTTAGGAGGGATAACTAACAGCCTACTGGTTAACCAGCATATGACAATCACTTTCATCTCTCTCTCCCCTCCTCCCTCTCTCTCCCCAACATGCCAACACGCACCACACCCCTGGACAACTCAGTTGCTATGCAACAGCAGAAAAATATGGCTAGAAAATGTGTGCTAATCCAGCCTGTTTATGCTTCTTTACATTACCTTGCCTTACATTACCTTACTTTACATTACCTTACATTACATTACCTTACTTTACATTACATTACCTTACCGTACCTTACATTACCTTGCCTTACTTTACATTCCCTTGCCTTACATTACCTTACATTACCTTGCCTTACATTACATTACATTACATTACCTTACCTTACCTTGTCTTACATTACATTAGCTACCCTTGTCTTACCTTACCTTACATTACCTTACTTTACATTACCTTGCCTTGCATTACCTTACATTACCTTACTTTACATTACATTGCCTTACATTACCTTACATTACTTTACATTACCTTGCCTTACATTATCTTACATTACCTTGCCTTACATTACCTTACATTACATTGCCTTACATTACCTTACATTACTTTACATTACCTTACATTACATTACCTTACCGTACCTTACATTAACTTGCCTTACTTTACATTCCCTTGCCTTACATTACCTTACATTACCTTACATTACCTTGCCTTACCTTACCTTGCCTTACATTACATTAGCTAGCCTTGTCTTACCTTACCTTACATTACCTTACTTTACATTACCTTGCCTTACATTGCCTTACATTACCTTACCTTACATTACATTACATTGCCTTACATTACATTCCCTTGCCTTACATTACCTTACCTTACCTTACATTACCTTGCCTTACATTACATTACATTACCTTACCTTACCTTGTCTTGCCTCCATGTTCTCTGACATAGCTGTCACTTTGTTGATCATGCAGAATGAGGAATGCCTCACAGATCACTTGTTGTTAAGGGATTGCTCGTATTATACTGAAATCATTGCTTGATCATGTGTGCGTGTGTGTGTGTGAGTGTGTGTGTCTGTGCAGGTGTATGCGTGCGTGTGTGTGTGTGTCTGTGCAGGTGTGTGCGTGTGTGTCTGTGCAGGTGTGTGCGTGTGTGTGTGTGTCTGTGCAGGTGTGTGCGTGCGTGTGTGTGTGTGCGTGTTTGTGTGTCTGTGCAGGTGTGTGTGTGTGCGTGCGTGTCTGTGCAGGTGTGTGCGTGCGTGTGTGTGTGCGTGTTTGTGTGTCTGTGCAGGTGTGTGTGTGTGCGTGCGTGTCTGTGCAGGTGTGTACGTGTGTGTGTGTGTGTGTGTGAGGAACTGTATGAAGAATAACAGAATCACTATGACGACTTGTAGTCTACCTGACCCTCAGAGGCACCTGATTGGTAGCAGCTACCACCTCCGTTCTCCCCGGTGACTCCGTCGCATGGCAATAGCTGCTACTGGTTGCCAAGGAAACAAACTTGAGCTGCCTAATATTCTGGGTTATTTTATATTTTTGCATCTTTATCCTATATGACCATAACCAAAATCAATCAAACTACACTTTGATCCATTGTGTGACTGTGGCTTGGAGTTATTTACATCAATTGACAGCAAATACTTTAAAACCTGGAACACATCTGACATCATCACTAAAAAGCATTTTAGAAGCTTTACTTAGGGACATAGAGAGTGTGTGAGTTTTAACTTGTTTAACATAACATGTTTTTATTTGGCCTACCTCTGAATGATACAACTGAACAATATGTTCAATTACATTAAGTGACTGAGCCTGTATAGACTAATGTAGCCTATATAGATTTGGTGAGATTCATATTAGTTGACTGCAGAATTTGCTACTAAATGTAGCCTAGAACAGGTACTGTATAATATTATCTCTCATACGGGTGCTGGATCAAAATAATTCAGTAATGTTGAGAAATAAAAGTATAGATCCGCACCAGGTTCATCAGTCTAAAGAAGAGCTTTATTGCTGGAAACATAACTGACAAATACAATTAGCCTATTTAACAGGAGCTAATTGGTGCCTTTCATTTCTCAGAGCATATATTGCCACTGCCGGTATCGCAAATCTAT
Organism: Amblyopsis rosae; assembly: GCA_025399935.1. NCBI lineage: Eukaryota > Metazoa > Chordata > Actinopteri > Percopsiformes > Amblyopsidae > Amblyopsis > Amblyopsis rosae. Next base: position 11,578 of record JAODTR010003468.1, read on the forward strand.
TAACCTTATTATAACACTACAGGAGGGCCATTCTCGTGTGTGTTTGCCTGTGTGTGTGTGTGTGTGTGTGTGTGCATGTGTGTTTGCCCATGCATGCACACGTGGTATTTGCACATCCAGCTGAGGAATGTGAGGAAAGCGTGAGGGTAATTTTCTGTTCAAGGTGCTGACGTAGCACTTGGAAATGCCAAACTGCGTGACTCTCTCTCTCTCTTACTCTCTCTCTCACTCTCTCTCTCTTTCTTTCTCTCTCTCTCTCTCTTCTCACCCATTACAAATGAGTCTGCGGTAAAAATTAATGTGCTGTGTCCAGGCGGATAAGTGCTGGTAACCCACTTTGGTTTCGGGCAAGCTAACGTCCTTGATCTTTCATTAGGAGTCTCCCGACGGCACCTGCGGAAGCGAGCAGCGCCGCAGGAAGGAGGGGTGCCGCGCCAAATCGTGTTCTCATTTCTTTCACCTACTTTCTTCTGCTCAAACGTATTTGTCCCTGCCTGCTCTGCTTGAGGGCGATCGTTAAGCCAAGGCAGAAGTGTCTTAAAAAGGTCACCTCAGCAATGACTCACTACAGGTCTACATAGGCTAGTAATAAATAGCCTAGCCTAGATAGGCCTACTGTAGACTATTATCTGAAATATACTGTTTACATTAATGTAAGATGGTTCATGTATATGTACACACACACTGCTTCGCTGTGTCTTCAGCCAGAGGGGCAGGAGGGACGATTGATTGTCTGGTCATTCCCTTAATGAAGACACACTGGCAGCCAGCTGAACAATCTGCCGTCCCAGCAATCTGCTGTGATGTACAGTGTTTCCTGAAGAACAAAGGATGTTCATACGTTCCGTTTACATGTGTGTGGATGGACTGCATTTATACAGCACTTCTCCAACCTGCCGGCCACTCAGAGCGCTGTACAATATAACCACACACGCGCACACACAAACACGCACATGCACGCACACACAGAGCGATGGTGATGTCCGCCTTGCAAGGTGACACCTGACCACTTGCCTTGTCTTACCTTACCTTACATTACCTTACCTTACCTTGTCTTACCTTACCTTACATTACCTTACCTTACATTACCTTACATTACCTTACCTTACCTTGTCTTGCCTTACCTTACCTTGTCTTACATTACATTACCTTACATTACCTTGTCTTACCTTAC